>VMDO01016462.1:0-47880 GCA_007922755.1 Pedetes capensis | reverse complement strand
TGTATTATCAGAGAATCCCTTTTCCACTTTGATAAATAAAATCTCCATTTCTTTATCTCATACATGAGATTGTCTTTGGGACTCACCTAGATCATATGGACAATTTTCCTACTTCAGGACTTTAATCATATTACCAAACCCTTTTTGCCATATTATATAATATTCACAAGCTCGAGAAATTAGGACATGTATAGCTTTTGGAAAGCCATTATTTAATACACCACATCTTCCCATTCAAATGATGTTATGAGTTAGGATGTCAATATATATAAACATTTGTATCTACAGGTGCTATAAATAAGTGTGCCTTGAAGATAAATATGAATTAATGCATATGATAAAAATATCCTCTCAAATAATTTCTATTGAATCATCTGTAACTGAATCTTTAAGTAGAAAATTGACTGTGACAAAATTATCCTATCTATATGCTAGAACAAGAAGCAATAATTTATATTTATTTAAGCAAAGCTTATTTGTTTCAATAGGGTCAGTAGGCAACTTCAAATTAAAGGGAGGAAAGATTGAAGTTGTCCAAGATTTTGCTTAACTTGGGTCTACAATCAAAACCCATGGAAAAAGCAATCAAAAATAAAAAGACATATTACACTTGAAAAAGCTGCTGCTAAAAACCTCTTTAGAGTGTTGTAAAGTAAAGATGTCGCATTGAAGACAAAATTGTACCTGACTCATGCCATGATATTTTCAATTATGTCATATGGTTGTGAAAGCTGGGCATTGAATAAGGGAGGCAGGAGCAGAATTGATGCTAAAGACAAAAATTGAATATACCATGGACTAAAAAAAGAACCAGCAGATCTGTCATAGAAGCACAACCAGAGTGTTCCTTGGAAGCAATGATGACTAGACTACAATTTATGTATTTTGGACATGTTGTCAGGTGGGAAAAATCCCTGGAGAAGGACATCATGTTTGGGAGAGTTGCAGGTCAATGAAAGAAAGGAAAACCCTCACCTGGATGGATTGACACAGTGTTTCCAACAATGTGCTTAAACATTAAAAAGATCATGTGCATGGTACAGTGTCAGGGAGTGTTTTATTCTGTTGTATATAGGGTGGCTATGAGTCACACCCAACTGAATGGCACCTAACAACAACAACAACAAATGATGTTGAACTTATAACCATTCCTATTGTTGTTGTTCAGTGCCCTTGAGTGGGGTCTAATTCATAGCGACTCCATGTACAGTAGAAGGAAACACTCCCTGACACTGTGCCATACCCAGCACTATTGTCAGTGCTTCTCTGTTCATAGAGTTTTTAATGGCTGATTGTTTCAAAAGTGGGCTTCCAGGTCCTTCTCCCAAGCCTACAGCACCCAGTATTCCAAGGTAGTCTTCCATCCAAGTACTAAGCAGTCTCTGACCTTGTGGATCTTGTGTAGCTTCTGAGATTTGAGGATATTAGATGCCAGGGTGATAAGGTTACAGGTATAATTACCTAGTATTCACTATGTATATTTTCTTCTTATGTAGCAAACCAGCTAACTACTATTCTTTTCTTTCTATCCTTCCTAAAGTGATTTAAATGGGTCTTTTTTCCTACATATAGTTCAAAAATAATATATACACAATTTATAAGGGCAGGACAAAAAATTAGATCTGATACCCCTCACCCCTTTATCCAGGTGATGGAGACAGAAATGACTCTGGAGATTGCATGATAGAATTTTGTCAGACAAACATTTCATTACAAATACATTTTTAACAACATAAATGCCAACTACACAGATAGAATTCACCAGATGGAAAATACCAGAATCAAATTGATTACATCTGTAGAAGGTCTGGAAAACCTCAATACCAGAAGTCAGAACAAGAAGAGGTGCTTATTGTGGATCAGATCATCAAATGCTCATATGTAAGCACAAAGTGCAATTGAATAAAATTAGAACAGAAGTATAATAGCCAAGGTATGACCTTGAGTATATCCCACCTGAGTTCAGAAACTATCTGAAGAACAAACATGATGCATTAGAAATTAATGGTGAAAGGTCAGTTAAGCTGTGGCATGATATCAAAAACATCATTCATGAAGAAAGAAACAAGTTATTTAAAAAAGATAAAAAAAGAAAAGACCAAATGACATGTCAAACAAAATTCTGAAACTTGCCCTTCAACTAAAGAGAAGATTCCAAAGGACAGCTTAAGAAAACAAAATGAAGCATTACAAAGTCATATATAAGGAGCTGCAGATTCAAAATCAAAAGGGAAAAATATTCTCTATTTTTCTCAAGCTTATAGAATTGAAGAAAAAATTCAAGACTCAAGTTGCAATAGTGAAGGGCTCTACAAGGAGAATATTAAATGACAAAGGAAACATCAAAAGAAGTTGGAAGGAATATACAGAGTCATTATACCAAAAAGATCTGGTGGATGATCAACCATTTCAAGAGGTTGCATAGGATCAGGAACCAATGGTACGGAGGGAAAAAGTGGAAACTGCCTTGACGGAATCAACAAAACACCGGGCCCCAGGAATTGATGGAATACCAATTGAGGTGTTTCAACAGATATAGCACTGGAGGTGCTCATTTGTTTATGCCAAGAGTTTTGCCAAATAGCTACCTGGTCAACTGACTGGAAGAGATACATGTTTTTGCTAATTCTCAAGAAAAAAGGTCCCCTTACAATACTGCCGCTGGCTTTGAACACACCTATTTTATCATTATTTCCAGTCTCTGAAGCAATTCTGTCCTGTCTTCTTTTGTGTCTTTAGTTTCATCCGTCATTGTGACAATACTCATATACATATACGTGTCATATACAGCTTCTAGTACAGTGATTTCTATCACACACAAATGTAATAGTGTGTTGTCAAACACTTTATACACCAAATCTGACACTGTGTGGTTTCTGGTTCTTCCTTAAAGTCAAAATGACCATGAAAGGCAAACTATTTGAATTGATTCAGTACATAGAAGCAACAGTGAAATTAAAGACACTCACAAAAAGGACTACCAGAACTGTTTCAGAAAGTGGCAAGAATGATAGGATAAGTGTTTTTTGAGGGAAATTAAGTGCAAAGTGTCTTTTACTGTAATACATTTTTATTTAAGCATTCTTTTGATCATAGCTTATAGGTAAATAGGTAGATGTTGTTGTCAGGTGCCACTGAGTTGTGTCTGACTCAGAGATACCTCCATACAGTTTTCAATGGCTGGTTGTTTTGGGGTGGACTCGGGAGTAGATTGCCATGTCCTTATCCCATTTTTGCAGTGCTGGGAATTGAACCCAGGACCTCAGAGACTACAGAGCAGCACTCTAACAATGGAGTTAAATCCCAGCCCCAAATAGGTAGATGGATAATGAAAATTCAGAGATAGAACAAACACTGTCTCCTGCCTGATACCTGGCTACACATAGACTAGTTTTTTCCTCTATTGTTCAGTCAGGTGCAAATTCTTCTTTAACTATTTTTAATGCTTATAAATATATGTCCTTATTTGGGGCATTCTTTTGATCCCTCACATTAGGTAACTACCATTCCACTGAGTCCTGCTGTGCTGTCTTTGAATGCATGTAGAAATAAAGCCCATCATATTCCACTGAATAGCTGTGACCTGGCTCTGGAGCGCCACAAGATGTAGGGATTCATTCTCCTACTCAGTCCCAACAGTGCTCCAGGAGACCAATCAAGGAGTATTGTGGGCAGGGGCATAAGGTAATGAGAAGATATCTTCCCAGATATTTCCCAGCTATCCAAGCTCCAGTGTGCCAGAATGAAGAATATCTGTGTCAATACTTAAATGAGATTATATCTGGAAGTGGTAGATTCCAGAAATCTTTTCATTACATTTATAAATTACTGATAATTTTTTTAGATTCCAATGAAGTTTTAAGTTAAAAAAGTCAATATTTCCCAAGAAAATATTGTAGGCTATTATAAAGACTCACTAGTCTGACACCATCTTTATATAACACTTAATATATTTTAAATTCTATAGATGATATTTTTCCCAGGAGAAAAGTAGCTACATAAACAAAAAATAATAACTAATATGCACTAGAATGAAGGGAATATACATGGTTGAAATCCATAAAAACCATGATGAGTGTGAAAAAATTAGAAAAACTGAGCTTCCTTTTGACTATGAGATTATCAGAGAGAAAATTGCTGTAATTTGTATGTTATGAAATCCCAGCAGGTCATTGCTGACTCAGTGACTGACTAACAAGTGGACTAATTTAGGTTTAATATCTCTTCCACTAATCCTTTATTTCAGTTGTGAAGAAGCATCAAGAAGGCCAAAAGCCAACCCACAGGGGAGAGAATAATAATATTTTGATGATCTACTGAAAGGGGAGCTCTGAATATTGGAGCAGCATACAGACCCAAGTTTTCTTGTTCTTTAAAAGGTCAGCCACAGAGTTTGAGTTTTGACCAACCTAGTAATCTAAACGATTATATCCATGCATACTTAAATAACTAAATATGGGTAAATAACAAACAAAAGAAATTGTACCACTTCAGAACACATTTACTCAATATTTAATTACTAAGAACTACAGAAAATTATATTGCTGTAGGATACTTAGAGGTATTAACAATGTGTTGGCAGATAAATCGGTCAAATTATCATTATCCCAATGCCCATGTTATGACAGACAGATGATGGATAAAGATACATTTAGTATTTAGCATTTAAATTTAGTAACTTTGTGAAAATTATTACAATTTCAGGAAATAACTGCTTCTTTGAAAAAAACCACACACTGTGAATTATTAAATAAAATTCCAAAGATAATTTCGAATTTGTCAATGTGAAAAAGGATGCTCCTGAGGCGTTTTAGTAAACAAGTTTTTGGATGTGAAATTTACACCTTTTGGATGTGACATTCTAATGAGTAATGACAGCAGCTTCGGGGCAGATGACTTAAGGCTGATAAGAATGCTTGTGTCATTCAGATAAAAAGGGAAGAGGACAGCCATAATTAAGAAAGGCATTCTGGTCACTGGTTTGAAGATCAGTAGTACTTGTCCACTAGTCTTGGGATCAGTGATTCCAAGACAAGTTGACTACTGAGACTGCATGTGTTGTCAGACTAATTGGGTAAATTGGCATTGATGCAGCAAATGAGAGCAAAGTATAGTAGCTTTAAAATGTCAGCACCCGCCAGGCATGGTGCCCCCACTTTGCAATCCCATCAACTTGGGAGGAGGTGTCAGGAGGATTGTGAGTTGTAGGCTGAAGGTTGCCTGTGTAGTTTAGTGAGACCTGATTCAAAATTAAAAATTAAAGACATAGGTTGAGAGTTCAGCCCAGTGGTAGATCATTTACAAAGTATGTGGGTTCAACCCCAAAGTACCATAAAATAATAATAATAATAATAATAATAATAATAATGTCAATACACCTATGGAAGAGGGTTATAAAAGGAAAAATCCTTCATATTAGAGAAACATAATAATTCTATGAGTGACACATTAACCATTAAAATAATTGAAGGAATGGTTAGGTATAGAGACTATGGGTCTTATTTATACAATATTTTTTTCCTGAAATTATTGTCTCACCTATATATACAGAAACAAATATTTTTTCTTTCACTTGTGGAATGAGGATAATTTTCCAGAAGATCATAAGAGTCATAAATCAGTATTCATGTCAGGAATT
Organism: Pedetes capensis; assembly: GCA_007922755.1. NCBI lineage: Eukaryota > Metazoa > Chordata > Mammalia > Rodentia > Pedetidae > Pedetes > Pedetes capensis. The sequence goes on along the minus strand of VMDO01016462.1, from coordinate 42,242 downwards.
TTCATGAGTTGCATGGGCTTCTGGCTGAATATGCAGTGTTGCACAGAGTGACATTTTAATGTCACTCCAAAATACTTTCCAAATTCTTGTATATATAAGGATGCTCTGATATGTTTTCTTGGAAATAGTGACAAATTTGATAGTAAATTGGTAGTTATGATTCTAGATGTTTTGTTGACTAATATCAGCTAATAGAAATATAAAAACTTGTAAAGTGTTTCTTCACTTCCAGATTATTCGGGACCTTTAATATATCAGCTTTTGGTGACCTTCAGAAGGAGAGTGCAAAGTAGAATCTGATAGATACTAATTATCTTTGACCACAATTCTGTTTGATATTTTGAGAGATTACTATTCAAAGCTCCCTGGATGGGATTTTTCTTTGTTTGTTTTTGTGGTACTTGAGGGTTAAACAAAGGCCTTCATACACACTGTGCCAGTGCTCTATCACTGGGCTACATTCCCAGCCTATTCAGTATATTTTTTTAAATTTTGAGTCAGGATCTCCCTTAGTTGCACAGGCTGTCTCTCTTTGGCCTCAAGCTCTTGATTCTCCCGCCTCAGCCTTCGGAGTCCCTGGGATTACAGACATGCGCCATTGCACTTGGCAAAAGTTTACTTTGGAGTATGCTGCTCTACATGTCAGATGCCAGTGAGGGGCAAGCGCTGTGATGATCTTTTGACTGGTTTCAGATCCTGGCTCCTCTACTCACTTGCTATGTGACTTTCTCTCTCTAACCATGTGGAGACAATTATGGCATTTTTTTGTTCTATTATGTTATGTATATTATGTATATGTTATGTTGCTTATTAAACATGTTACATTGAAAATAAAATGTTCTCCAAATAGTATAAGAATTTTTATGAATTATCCTAGTTTAAAAATACTTAATACAGACTCTTGTTGTTAGGTGCCTTCAAGTTGCCTCCTACTCATACTGACCCTCATAGGGTTTTCAATGAGTGATTCTTTCAGGATTGCCTTGGGAGTGGATTGCCACATCCTACTCCCATTTTTTGTTGTGCTGGGGATTAAACTCCGGTCCTCAGAGAGGCAGTCTACCAACTGAGCCCAATACAGACTAACAGCCATTTATAACTCATAAAAATATGCTCAGTGAAATAATGTGTTGATTCTTATCACTAACATATATTTTGTATGTGAAAATCCAATAATATTTTTTGTCATAAGAATCATTTGTTTGTGAAGTGATCTTAAAACATTGTTTATACTTTACCAATTTCTAAAGTTCATGCTGATCTCCCTCATTGGTCACATGTTCACAAACTCTACCTTCAAATTGCCTTTTAGTCTTCTACAAAGAAAAACCGAACTAGTTGAAGTGATATTTAGTAAATACTGAGTAAATGGCATACTGATTCAAGATCACAGACTCTTAATCCCTATGCCCTGTGCTCTCTGTTCTAAATGTCTTTACCCACGGAAATATAGAAAACTTTATACAGAGGATTTCAGTGTGTAGAGGAAAAACTGTAAAGGCAATAATCAGAATAGGACAGCTAGTAGAAAGTGAAATTTTCTAAATTTTTTCCATTAGAGAACAGTGACCAAAAAATTCTTAATTGAAAAACAAAAGTGTCTTTTGATAATGGACATATTAATTATGGAGAGGTAATATCTTGTGGTTATGATTTTAATTTATCTTTAATTATGGTTAGACATTTTATACATCTTTTGGACATCTGTGTGTCTTCTTTGGGGAAATGTCATGCCAAGTCCTTAGGCCACTATTAATTGCATGTTTTATTGCTACTGAGTTATAGTATTTACATATTTTTGGTGTTGACCTTTCATGGCACAGATGATCTGCAACGATTTTCTCCCATTTGATATTTTGCCTTTTTCCTTGGTTGTTTGTTGTGCAGTAGGTCTTATGTTTGATGTAGTCTATTCTTTCTTGTCTATTTTTTCTTTTGTTACTTATGCCTTTGCCACTTCATGTCCACTAAATCATTTTCTAGACCAAAGACATGAACTTTTCTTTTATATTTTCTTCTAGTTTTGCAGCTTATAGTTTATGCAAGGTCTTACGACTAAATTCAATTTGAGTTGATTTTTATTCATTAGATGAAGATTTTGCCAAATAATTTCATTCATTTGCATATGAATGTCTAGCTTTCAAAACATTTGTTGAAAGAGACTGTCCTTTCTCTAGTTTTTATTCTTGGCATCCTTGCTGAAGATCAGTTGATTATAGATTCATAGGTTACAAGAAAAAAAATGTTTTTCACCTACCAACAACAATTTCAATGAGAGTGTGAAGAAATTGGAAACCTTGTATGTTAGGGGTGGAAAACTAAAATGGTTCAGAGATATGGAAAATGATATAGAAATTGCTCAAAAATATAAAAATAGAATTATATTATTTTATATTATTTGCCAGCCCTACTCCTGAGTGTAAATCAAAAAATCAAATATGGATCTCAAAGAGATATCTGAAAAAACATATGAGTCTACCAGTAGATTAATGGATTATATATATATATGTATATGTATATATATATATATATATATATATATATATATATATGAATGACCTGCCAACCCACTCCCAAAAAACAATTAGCCATTGAAAACCCTATGAATAGCAGAGAAGCAGTAGGAATACTGTTTCACCTGTTGTAGCTAGGATCGCTATAAGTTGAGCACTGACTTGACAGCACCTCACAACAATACATATACATATAAATATATATATACACAAATATATATTCCATTATATATACACATATATACATATATATATATTCCATTATAATTTCATATATATATACATACATATATATAATGGAATATCTGCTATTAAGTATTATGCATAGAGTTAATGGTACAATGCCATACACTTAAAACAATCATGTTAATTTTTTCTCACAAAAAGCTACAGTTTTATTTAAGTTTTTACAAACAAACCTGGAAAAATATTGTGAATCAAGGTGAACTTGCCTCAATTTTCTTTATTTGATGGATAACTTTAACAACATCCCAGTTAATGAGTGAGCTCTATCACCACTACCATAACTGAACATGATTTGCTAGGTAGGGCATCCTCTAAATTCTTCAAATTTACCTTTCTCTAGGCTCCAATTTCTGCTAAAAGATGAAATAATCCATGAATACTGAGTTCATAGTCTTTGCTTTCTGGATAAAATGGGCTCTTTATCACTATCATTTGAGAAGTACCTTTTCAAATTGATGCTTGAGGTAAGAATTCCAGGATTGTAGATATGTTTGAGGATGCAGTTTCTTTTGCCATCTCTAATTCAATAGAATAATCTAAGTTGGTGAATGCTATGTATCAGGTATTGGCAATGTGGAGAATAATAACAATACTAACAGTTGCTGCCTACTGAATGTGGTACAGATGAAACAAAATAAGGAAACTGAAAATTTGATGCAATGCAGATTTATTAAAAAATCTAGAACGGTGTTATTTGATTAAGAGTTATTTAATGTAGATAATGGATCTGGGGTTTAGCTCATTTGGTAGAGTGCTTGCTTTGCATACTCTGAGACCCTGGGTTTGATCCCCAGCATTGAAAAAATGGGAGAAGGACCTGGCAGCCCACTCCAGAAACCATCAACCATTGGAAGCCCTATGAAAAGCAGAGAAGCACTGACATAGTGCCAGGTATGACACAGTGTTGGGGAGTGTTATGTTCTATTGTACATAGGGTCTCTATGAGTCATATTTGACTTGATGGGACCTAACGACAATAGCATCAATGTAGATAATATTGGCAGGAGTTAGTAAATTTTAGGCTGGTTCATGGTAATGGGGCCCAAATTTAGAGAACTATTGAGGCAAGATGATCTCCAAGCAACTGGTAAGGTCACCTAAGTTTTTGTCAGACCTCATGAGTTTCATTCCCCTAAATCCCATTCTTCAAAGAACACAAGTTGTAACGGTCCAACAGTCACCAGGTCAAGTCCCATTCTTCAGACCTGGTCAACAGTCACCAGATCAAGTACCATCCTTCTAAGAAAAAAATAGTTCCATGACCTGGCCAGCAGTCAGTAGCTAATTAATTTCTAGGAAAAACATAATAGGAGAAATTGTCCTTTAGTTCTTTGGGGTCAACATACAAGTACCCTTTAACTGAGAACCAATGTTCTAAAGCCAGCTCAAAAAGTCCAGCCCCCAAAATGATACCATAAAAATACTTAGACCACAGATCTACCTCTGCTACCCATTTGAGACTCACTCAATCATACAGAGAATTTGTCTATCCTTGCAAAAAATCTACCTTGGTCCCACTTGTGTTGGCTATCTGTATGTTTATTCCTGGATCCATAGACTCAGGGGTCCAGTGCCTGGCACCTAAGGAGAAACTCCAGTCTCATTCTGTCTGACAATATTGTTTTACTTATTAAATTAAGATATTACAACCTCTGTATTTGAAATAAGCATTAATGATTGGATATAAATGAACATTGGTGAAATTCTTTTCCCCCTAAAACAAAAATCTGCTTTATGTCATGTAATTGAAAAGTGTTCAGTGATATAGCCTTTGATAAAATGCTGCTGATATAATTGGCTAAACTGTTAAGATAGTAATTCAATATATGGAATAAAAATTTTATCTCCTTGATTAATCTAACCATTTTTTACTTTTGCCTTCTGGAACAAAAAAGAGAAGACTTTATCTTCTTTCACATGATAGCCTTTCAAATCTACCTACACTATGATGTTAGGATCAATGATTTTTGGACAACTAGAAGAGACAACTGCATGTGTTGTCAAATAATCAGAGAACTAGTTATTGGTGCATTGAATAGTAACGAACTACAGCCATGTGAGAATATTAAAATGTGATGAAGCCCTTCTCTCACCCATTGGGTTTTTTCTTTGTTGAAGAATCTAGTTCTGACAAGCTTTGATCATAAGACCCTGTTTACAATAGTCTCATTACCCTATATAACTTCTCTGATGCCAGTATTTTGTGAAACTTTTTAGCAATCCTATCAAAATGTGGCCTGCAGCCATAGCCCTGTGGCATCCGATCCCATGAGATCTCGGAAGCTAAGCAGGGTCGGGCCTGGTTAGTACCTGGATGGGAGACCGCCTGAGAACACCAGAAGCTGTAGGCTTGGGAGAAGGACCTGGCAACCCCCTCCCAAAAATCAATCTGCCATTGAAAATCCTATGCACAGCAGAGAAGCACTGACAATAGTGTTTTCCCTGTGGAACAGAGGGTTGCTATGAGTCGGATACCAACTTGACGGCACCTAACAACAATAACAACATCAAAATGTGATTTTAGATATGGAGTCATGGCAAATCTCAAATAAAAGACAATGATCTAGATTTTTTTATTTGAGGTTATATGAATGTTGTCCTAAATGAGTTATTAACTAAGATAACTTTGTTTAAAATATAAACTACTTTCCAAGGCAGTTAATGAATTTTGAAATGTGTCAGTACACTCTTTCATCCTAGATGGAAAGAATTATATTTGTTCAAGTATATATATATATATATATATATATATATATATATACACATATATACATATGTATATGTATATGTGTATATATACATATATATGCACATATACACACATATATATATACATATATATGTATATATATATACATATATATATATGGTAGGATTATCTCAGTTTGGTAGAGCGCCGCTCTGCAGTCTTTGAGATCCCAAGTTCGATTCCCAGCATGGCAAAAATGGGAGAAGGACATGGCAACCCACTCCCAAGGCAATCCCGAAACAATCTGCCATTGAAAACTCTATGAGGGTTGCTATGAGTTGGACACGACTCGACAGCACCTAACAACAACAACATCATAATTTTATTCTTTATTTGACATTAGTTTTCTATTTACTAAATGCATGGCTAATATTAATTATGTCATATAATAAATTGGCTTATACCTCTAACTCCATCCATAAATTTCTGTCAGGTTCTCTGGTTATCTTGTAAGTTAGACATAGTGAATAGCACAGGTTCTTTGACTCTTCATTAGCATCTTCCTTCTAGCTTGATCTCACTGTAATAAAATTCTTAAAAATATTCCCTTGGTTAAAATTTTACCTGCTAATTATGAAGTTTTATTTCTAAATCATTCTATTGAGGATAACATGGGAATCTGTGTTTGGTAACCTACTGAGCTAAAGATGAAAACAAAACTATATTACTTTCCTGAAATCTGAAACACACCCTGAAAACAAAACCAATCTGTTCAGAAGTAGAGAATATACAACAATAGAAATACAGCAGACTACAACAAGGCCTGACAAAGACCAGAGAAGACAAGGAAAGGAAACAGGAAAGGAGAAGAGAAGAGAGAAGAGGAGTGTAGAGGAGGACAGGAAAACGGAGGGGAGAGGAGAGGACGGGGTGGAGAAAGGAGGGGCAGGAGAGATGGAAGAGAAGGGAAGGAAAAGGAAGGGAAAGGAAGGGCAGGGCAGGGCAGGGCAGAGCAAGGCAAAGGACTGGTACCAGCCCATGGCCTGTTAGGAAACCTGCCATGCAGCAGAAGTTGAGTGCCATGTCAGCAAGGGAAGGCTTATCTGTATTTACAGCAGCCTGATAAATTTAAGGTGCTTGATTCATCCTGAAATCACTACCCTGCATCTGTGGGAAAATTGTCTTCCATAAAGCAGGTTCCTGGTGCCAAAAGCAATAAGGTCCACTGTCCTGCACAATACAGATCCTTCACTCCTTCATTTAGTTCTCACTTCTTGAACAATTATTGCATTTTTCTCTTTAGTAAAAAGAAATGTTTGAGGCACTTTCTGATATATGAGATTATAAGTCTCATGCAGGTGAATCAAATGGGAAATGGTATCTACTACATCATAAGGAATTAATTTTATCAGCTACTTCCCAGGAAAAATTGGAGAAGATTGGTTATTTTTGTCCATATCTATAAATAATGGAGTGAGATATTTACCACCTCACCTGTTTTCTTAACATTTCCTAGAATTGGCTACTGAGGCATGTTATGGATGACCCAGTCTGTTCCTGTTTCTTTTGGAGTAATGAGGTCCACAGAAGCCCAGTCATTACAGTTTTTCACTATGGAGGCAGAATGTGGTAGCAATAGAATCACCTGAAGCAAATTCTGTGTCTTTGTTCATATTTACCCAGATGTTTACTAACTGAGCAATATCAGCTAACTCAGTGGGAAGCTTTCTATGGAGATTTTTAAGAAATTTCAGCAAAATGTGAGAGGTTTTCTTTGGTCCTTATTAGTTCCTATCATAATCCCTTTGTTCCTGGGAACATAGAAAATCAGCTAAGAATATATGATCATGTGTATGTTTAAATAGCTGAGGAGAATGGGATTGGCTGGCCCTATAAAGTGCATTGAGAAAGTTGGCATGGTGGAAATTACATAAATCATAAAATATTTGTGTTGGTAGTTCCGGTATTTCCTTGGTGGTTCCATTACTGTGGTGGGGTACAATGTAGATTTAGTGAGTTAGAGAGGAGATGAGGACTAACATGCCTTATTCAAAGTCCAGATATTGTAGGGTGTTTTTTCTGATAATGTCACTTCATGTAAGCATTTATAAGTATAATATAAAGATCAAATTCATAAATAAGGTTTTGCATGCATGTCCAGAGGAAAGAAATTAAACTATTTTGGCATTTCAGCTCTAGGTAGGCCAGTTATCTTACTCAGGCCATTAGCAATGAAACTCTCCCTGCGTGCGTGCACACACACACACTGCCAAAACCAAAACAAACAACTTAAACTTGTTTGAAGATATATTTTAGTCACTCTGTGGGGAAATGTGCATTGTAGCACTGATTGTTAACTAGAGGCAATTTTGCCTGGATGAGCTGTATCTCACATCTCAAAGTTTGAAGGTATTTTTGATATTTATAATTGGGTAGGTGGGGATATTATTGCAAGTAGAGGCCATGGCTACTACTAAACATCCTACAGTGAGCATAATAACTGTTCAAAGAAATAATAGTCTAATCCAAAATATCAACCATGCCAACATTGAGTAATCTCACTCTGGAGCTGGGTACAATAATGCTGACATGCAATCACAGTTACTTGGAAGGCTGAGGCAGGAGGATTACAAATTTGAGGCTAAAGTTGCATAACTTAGTGAGACTCTGTCCAAAATAAAATCATAAAAGGAGCTAGGTGTGCAATTCAGTAGGAAATCACTTGCCTAGCATGTGCAAGGCCCTGAGTTTGCACCACCCCAGTGCTAGGAAAACCCAACAAACAAAAACACCTAAACTGGTAGTCTCATTCTGTAGCTCTGTAGTTTGGATATAAGAAGAAAATCCACCTACTAGAGTGTGATATCAATTTATTACCACTATTATGGATAGTCACAGTACTCTACTGGTTTTTATCAAAGCCCAGAATTAAGCTACTTCATCACTTTACACATGCCTTTGTTTTAAGTATCACACATTATAAAGCATGCCCATTTAGTCTTTTTCAAATTTCTATCTTTCTAGTGGAAAACTTCTTCTGTGCATAATTGTTGTTGTTAGATGCAGTCCAGTTGGGTACAACTAATTGGGAGCATGCATTTGTTTATGATCTTGAGTGCATGTTTGTCCTCCATTGGAGTTGTTATTTCTATTGAACAATGGAAGCACCTAAAACTCATTCCTCCTTACAGAAATTGAGTTTTCAAAGGGACAATTGCAAAATAAGAATAATTGAGTCATGACTTTCCTCTCAGTAAGATGATATTATGGTGCAGTAACAAACAAGTCATAATTGCTTAGGAAAACAATCCACAGATCCAGGAATCTCAGAAAATACAACATAGGTTTAATACAAAGAAAGCAATACTTAGTAACACTGTAGAAATACATAAAACCTATACATTTTTTAAAATCTCAAAATTAATCTAAGAGTAAAAGACATACCAACGTAGAAGATCAAGGAAAACAGTAACAGAAACCAAGAAAAATGGACAGCATCTTTAAAGGGCTGAAAGAAAGAAAAAAAAAAAAAGCAAAACCTCAAACTCTCAATATAGAATACTCTAGGTAGTGAATAAATATTTATGAATTAAAATGAAAAAGACATATTTAGATAAATGAAATGTGTGCTATCTATAAGTTGACCTTAAAATACAAAGACTACTGTGAGTTGAAAGTGAAAAGATGTATGGAAAGTTATAATGTGGAATACAAACTACAAAAATGCTACAGTGGTTTTATGGATATCAGATAAAGTAGATGTTATTCAAATTATGAAGAGGACCATATTGTTGTTGTTTGATGCTGTCAAGTTGGGTCCAAATCATATAGATCCTATGTAAAACAGAAGGAAATACTCTCTGATGCTTGGTACTATTTTCACTGCTCCTCTGGTATTCATAGGGGTGCTGATGGCTGATTGTTTCAGGAGTGGGCTCCTGAGTCCTTTTTCCACACCTACAGTACCTGCTCTTCCAAGGCTATCTCCTATCCAAGTACTAATAAGGCCCAACCCTGCTTAGCTTCTGAGATCTGAAATTTGACGCCAGAATGACGTAACTGTTAGGCTAAGGAGGATAATATACATAAAAAATGACCAATTTGTCAAAAAGGTGGAATGATCCTGAACACATATATATTTAATAACAGCTTCAAACACATAAAGGAAAAACTGACAAAATGGGTGGATATTAGTAAATAGTGATAATGAGATATCAAAAAAATCCTTAATTATTTAAATTAAGTAACGAACCTGGAGTTACTGGTGAAATCAAAGAAGAAAACACATAAGAAGCTCTGAAATATTCAGAAATGAAAAGTATAAAAGCAAAATACACTGAATTTTGTTGGAACAGCTGAATAACAGCTGATGTGTTACTTCTTTATATGCTTATATTAGACAAATGTGTCATTCTTATTCCAATTATAGACAAAACTGTAACAGATTGCCTGAAAAACCACCAGCAGTTCACACCGTACTTAGATTTGTCTATTGTTTTGATAATGTATGACTGATGAGCTCAGGAGAGTAAAGTTATACAATAGGACTTGTTAGATGAAGGCAAAATGATTTTAGTTTTCTTCACAGAGTGGCATGTGTACGAAACAGATCATTATGTATGATCATGGATGTTTTCTGAGTATCAGTCATGGTAGCAATATTGCTTTAATATCCAGTTGTAAGGGTATCATGGAAGCAACTTTCTTATTGAAGATTTTGCAGATGACAGGATAATTTTCACTGGTCAGAGAAGGCACAGAATGCTGGAAAAAGCACTTTATATACTGTTTTGTAAGTGAAATAACATACTGGTCTTCTAGGGATTCTGAAACAAAATACCACAGAAGACAGTTTAAATCATAGGTATTTATTGAGCCATCGTTTGGAGGCTAGACATACATCTTGGCAGGATTGTTTCCAACGTTGTCAAGAAGAATCTCTTCCATGTCTCTCTCCTGGTTTTCAGTGTGTTGATGGAAATCTTGGATGTTCATTGGCTGAAAGAAGCATCATCCCTTCATGGTGTCCTTCATCTGATTGTGTCCAAATTTATTTCTTTTAAAAGGGTACTAGTCATATTTGATGAGGGCCTATCCTAGTAATCTCATTTAAAATTGATTACCTTTGTAAAGTTTCCACCTGCACTTAAAACTTAAAGTCATGTTAGAAATTACTGGGGTTTAGGACTTTGAATATATGCACTTAACCAGTAACACAACCTATTTCATTTTTTTTTTCTGGAATGAGCAGTTGTTAGAATTGTGCAATCTTATCAGGCTTTGTGAGTACAGACCACTTGCTTTCATTTGTCAACTTTTGTAATAGCCCAAAGCAGTGTCTGCAATGCTGGGAGCCAAGTGAGGTGTCCATGCATTTCAACATGTAGAGCATTTATGTAATTTCATAGCTGAACAAAAGAATAGCAAGATCAAGACAGACCCAAAAATAAAGTAAATGTCATGTTAGCTCTAATATCTGGCTGGTTCAAGAATGCATGAAACACTCACCCACAGTCCCAGAAGGAAGAGCAGAGATCTGTTCTCTGACCTGGTTCTTATATTTGCCTCATTTGTTCTGGTAATTCTCAAAAGCCCAGAAAATGGCTTGTCTAATTTTTGCTCCGTGGAACACCCAAGTCTATTCTGGGTATTTGCATCAGACTATCTGCTTGGCTGTGCATTGAGTCCTCGTCTCCTTGAGTTTCTCTGGTCCATTTGATTTATTGGTCCCCCAGCTGTTAGACAGACAGCACATTTGTTCTTGGAAGACTTTTCTGACCACAAGGCTGACCTCCTTTTCTCTGCTTCTGGTCTTCCTACCTGGGGATTTCCATTGGTGACCAATCCACCTTTCTTTCAATGATCTGCATGTTTGGGAGCAATTGGTTGTTGAAAGGTTGCCTAGTATTTCAATTTTTCTCTTCTTATTTGAGGGTTTCTGTGACAGGTAGACTACTGTGCTGCTGCCTCACTACCCTCAGCACTGGGAGCAAATTTCATTGGTTCCTGGGTAGCACAACCTATGACTGACTGACTTGTTCTGGAGCTAGCAACCATCACACTTGCACATTCCTCCATGTGTTTTGGAACAGTATGTTACCTCAACAGCCCTATTGGAAGACCCTAAACTGAAGGACTTCACGGCTGCAAATTGGGAACTAGCAGAATCTCAGTCACCAGCATTCCTTGTAACCTGCTATTAGCACTGTTATTGTTGTTAGGTGTCATCAAGCAACAAAATCTTTTGTACAACAGAACAAAACACTTCCTGACACTGTGCCGTGCCCACCACTGTGTCAGTGCTTCTCTGCTATTCATAGGGTTTTCAATGGCTGATTGTTTCAAAATTGCTCAGGGAGTGGATTGCCACATGGTTCTCCCATTTTGCAGTGCTAGAGAGAGAACCCAGGGCCTCAGACAGCATAAAGCAGCACTCTACTAACTGAGCTAAACCCCAGCCTCGCGGTTGCCACTAGAGAGAATGATTGCTGCTATGATATGGTGTGTGAAATCGGACAGGCACCCCTTCCAAAATCAGTATCACTGAGAAAATTCAAATGTGTCCTTATGTGGCCATCACATGTCCTATATAGTAATTATAAATATACCTCACTAGTGCCATATGTGTGATATAAAATAAGATTTACTGGGAAAAAATTTCAGCAGATAGGAATGAAACAAGTAATTTTACAAACATTAGATCATTGTATAGCTTATGTAAGACAAGGATGGACTGTGCACATTAAAAATCAGCATTTCAATTGGAAGGGACTATTAAATATATGTAGTTTATTATAGAGACAGTGAAGAAGATGTCTCCATGTGACTATACAGCAATGGAACCACCCAAGTAAAGAAGCCTCCAAAGAAAAATGAGCCTCTAGAATTAGCAGTTGGAACCAATCTGTGTTTCTACTTAGACAACTCGTGCCAGCTTAGTCAACATACTATGAAGTACTAAAGAGTATGATTACACATGCATATGGGTGGATAAGATGTGGAATGTGGACTCTTTAACACTCATATCTGGCTCATCTGACAAAATTATAGAAATAAAATGCATTAAGAATAATACCAAATGAGCTGGGCAAGGTGGCGCATCCATGTAATCCCAGCGACTAAGGAGGCAGAGGCAGGATGGCAAGTTGGAGACCAGAGGGAGTCTGCATAATTTAGTGAGACCCTGTCCCAAAAAGTTAAAAAAAAAAAAGGCCTGGAAGTGCAGCTCAGTGGTACAGCACTTACAAAGCACACAAGAGTGAGGCCCTGTGTTCAACCCCCAGTATCACACACACACACACATACACACACACACACACACACACACACGCACAAAGACTAATCACAAATGTATTTAACATTGTATTTCTTTTGGTGTTGTTAAGGGCCATCGAGTTGGGTCCAACTCACAGCAATCCTATGTACAACAGATGAACCTGACACTGTGCTGGGCCCAGCGCTATGTCAGAGGCTCTCTGCTATTCATAAAGTTTTCAATGGCTCATTGTTTTTTGGGAGTAGGCTGCCAGATCCTTCTCCCAAACCCGTAAGACCCAGTATTCCCAGGCGGTCTCCCATCCAAGTACTCACCATGTCTGATGCTGCTTAGCTTCCTAGATCTGATGGGATGGGTCACCACAGTGCTACAGCTGCAAGCTGTTTATCTTTTAAAGAAGAAATATCTAAGTCACCACTAATATGTTCTTATTGATCATTTAGTTTGTCAAATATAATTGAACAATTTCACTTGAGTATAAGCCAAGTACTTTTGCTTCCCGAAACATGAAATTATGTGATTGAGTCAAATTTCACTTGATGTTGACACCTATCTGTAATGATGATGTAATTATCTAAGCAGAGCTAAAAGAAACGAGTGGGCTTTTAAAAGTTGGAGAATACTCTTTTCTAAGGGCTTCTTGTTACTTTAAATAGACCTGAAGAATTAGAGTAAGAAATTAAACAATAACAACAACAAGAGCAACAATTAAACAAGAGCAACAACAAGAGCAACAATTAAACAAGAGCAACAACAAAAAAACAAGAAACCCAAAGTATATTAAGCCATGAGGAAATTTTAGGACATTTTGGAAAGGACCATTCCCTTAGAGCAAAATTCATGGGTATTTATATCACATAAGAATATTCACCAATTATCTAGGGCTCATGTAGTAAACAAACCCTCCTTATCCTGGGAAGATAAGTGCCAAGACTCCAAATGGACACTTAAAACCATAGACATTACAGAAACTTATATACTGTTTTTTGATATGCATACAAATGAAAAAGTTTAATTTATGTATTAGACACACTAAGAGATGAATAGTTATAGAATATAGCAAGTGTAAAAACATGATGTAATAAAAGAATTCACAACACTACTCAAAATGGTATTCAATTTAAAACTTATACTTTTTTATTTCTAGAATTTTTTATTTAATATTTGATACTGCAGTTAACCTCAAGTAATTGAAACCATTGTTGTTGTTAGATGCTGTTGAGTTGGGTTCAACTTATAGCAACCCTATGTACAACAGAGCAAAACACTCCCCAACACTGTGACAGGCAAACAATCTTTTTTATGTTTAAGCCCATTGTTCCAGTCACTATCAACCCATCTAATTGAGGGACTTACTGTTTTCAATGGCATACCACTTTCCCAAACATTATGTCCTTCTACGGAGATTAATCCCTCCTGACAACATGTCCAAAATACATAAGACTTAGTCTAGCCATCTTTGTTTCCAAGGAGCATTCTGGTTTCACTTCATGATAAATGGAGAAAAGATTGAGGTTGTCCAAGATTTTGCTTTACTTGGTTCTACAATGAACACCCACTGAACCAGTAGTCAAAAATCAAAGGACGCATTGCATTGGGAAAAGATTTGCAAAAGACTTCTTTACAGTGTTGAAAAGTAAAGATGTCACATTGAAAATGAAGGTGCACCTGACTCATGCCATGGTATTTTCAGTTGCATCATATAGCTTTGAAAGCTGGACATTAAATAAGGGAGAGAGGAGAAGAATTGATGCTTTTGAATTATGGTGCTGGAGATGAATGTGGTATATACCATGGAATACCAAAAGAACCAACAGATTCATCCTAGAACTGCAACTGAAACCATGGAAGGTGAAAATGTGGATAAGAGTTGAGTATTATATTTCATATTAATTTAGCAGTACGTTCTTCAAATTCTTTTACTCTTCCCAATCCAATCATTTCTATTATTTTAACAATTTTAATGCTATTTATTGGCCTACAACAACATTGGCCTACTTACGAGTTAGAGAAATAATTTTATCTTTAGCTATTTACTTATGATAGCAGTGCTTTTTTATTTTTGAAAAACTGTCAAATATTATGGTAAATTCAGAACCACTTATATTAAAGAAATAAAACAATTCTCTGGAAAATATCCTGTGCTGAACTAACGTTGTGCAGTATCAAAGCTCCAAATTAGATTTGCCGTCTTGTTATTGGATTATCTGTCTGTTCCATTAATTATAAATATTTACCTAAAATGAACATAAACCTCAAGCTATGCACTAGCAATGACTTCTTGAGACTCTTCCACCTCCTAACTTGAATAGTCATTTCCTATATAGCTTCTTTAGTTGTCTTTTAAAATAACTTCTTCTAATTTAAAAACAAACCTCATACTGGATTTTCCTTCTGTTGTAACTGGTTGTACACAATGAAAGGTAGCCTCTCATTCACCCCATCTATTTTCATATTCATGACCCTTTCCCACCAGCCCATATATTATGTTTAGTGTACTTTGTTTCTCCCTCTGGCTTCATGAATCACCCATGCTAGTTTTTGTGTGGATGTTCTGTTGTGTAACATTTCTTTAGAGCAGTCAGGCCTCTCCCAAGATGAAGCTATTTTATTCCTCTTGGGAAAACTTGAATACATTTCACTTGCTCAGTGACTGATTTTTATTTTACCCCTGTGCACAGCTCTAACCCTGACTCAGAATTGTAGTTACTTTCTTGAGCCACATCTGAAAATGTGACTAGAATTCAATGAAATCAGTCTGAAGAGCC
The DNA here is from genome assembly GCA_007922755.1 of Pedetes capensis. NCBI lineage: Eukaryota > Metazoa > Chordata > Mammalia > Rodentia > Pedetidae > Pedetes > Pedetes capensis. Next base: position 26,750 of record VMDO01016462.1, on the reverse strand, counting down.
AATTCAATTATTTCTATCCCACATATCATTGTACATACTTAGTGAAACAAAGGACATCAAAATATTCCTAACATGTAGAGGATTTGGCATTTCACATAAAATCTGATACACTATAAGGACTTCCAAGTAAATTGTGTGTATTATTTTATGCACATTTTCTAAATTTATTTGATTTCTTTGTATTTTCCAAATTTATCTGCTTCGGACCTCTGATTCATCTATATGTAATTATCCTTGGTTTGGCTATGCAAAACACCTTGCACATTATAAAAACATTCACACAAAATGAAATGACTTTACAATACAAAATTAGAGTATCTCTTCAATTATTTTTATATAATGAATTGAATGAAGAGAGTATTTACTGCTTGCTAATCTCATGTGCGGGCTGAGATTTAGCTCAGTGGGTAGAGCACTGTGCTGCAGTCTCTGAGGTCCCGAGTTCAATTCCCAGCACCGCAAAAATGGGAGAAGGGCCTGGCAATCCACTCCCAAGGCAATTCTGAAGCACTCAGCCATTGAAAACCCTATGAGGGTCGCTATGAGTCGGATAACAACTCGAGAGCACCCAACAACAACAACAACAATCTCATGTGCACTTACCTTTCTTAGCTATCGCTGTTGTGACTTTTCATGTTGATTCTTCCCCAACCACATGTTGAATATCCTAGAATGCCAATTTTAAAAAGACACATTTTACCCATACTTGGTGGCATACATCTGTAATCCCAGCACGTGGAAGGCTGACAGGAAGATTGCAATTCATGGCCTGTGACTGTATCACATAGTGAATTCCAGGATAGCCTGCGCTACATAGGGAGACCCTGTCTTAAAAAAGCAGTCAACACAAACAAAAAAAAAAGATTTTTTTCTCAGTGTTTGAGAGTTATAAACAGGGATCCAGACAATGATGAAAATAGTATGCCTTTGTATATAATTCAAGAGCTTATGACTTGGGGCCATTTTGTTTTTCAAAAAGATATAGGATGTTTACTTTGGTTTGGTAGAGCAGGGAGATTCAGGAAACAGACTCTAGAATTTACCACCTAGATGCTTATAGGTCACGTTTGCCTCATTCCTTTTTGAGGTTCAATGTGAGCTGTGACTGATGTTGGTATTTCATAAATTCCTCAGAACTTCTCTTCTCTAGAAAAATTATACTGGGAAAGTTAAAGAGATTATTTTCCATGTTCTTGTGAAATGTTTCTGCAGAGGGAGATATGAGGATAGAGGATTAAAGTTTCCATCCCAACCCAAGAGAGTGTAAGTAATGATTTTTCCCCAATATATAATCTTCTTACTAACAGAGCCAAATATATCTCTTTACAAATAGTTCATTTAAAAAATAAGTAATTAGCTATCTTGATAAATGTTAATATAAGTTACTTGCTATTGAATATTTTAGCAAAGATGTTATGGTTTCCTAATTTGAATCTTCAGGGTAGTTTAGAAAAACATGTATTTTCAAGCTGTATATATGGCCTTTAAACAGGATAACACCAGATCCTCTCTTTCTAGCCAGCTCAGAGACACCAATTCCTGTGAAGAAATGAGATGGCATTTATTAGCTGACAGTTTTTCCTATAAAAAAGAATTGTAATCCAAGGGCTACTCTAAAAAGACTAGTTGCCTGAGGAACGAATTACAATGTCCACTCTCCAGTGTAACCTCTAGACAGAAATTTGACCTGAATTTGAAGAACAGAAAATTCCACCCTCATTTCTGACCATATCATTTTCAATTTGTCCAGTTGTGTCTTTTAATGTCATGTAACACAGTGAATAGAAACAAAATTTTAAACACATTCAGTAATCATACATTAAGAAATATTGATAACTAAGAATAACATGCTAGCATTATGGGCCATACTTTACATGCTATAGAAGTCCTATTTACTAAACTTTTTCAATTCTACCCTAACAAATAATTTTCTCTGAAATCTAGACATCTACATTGATTGGTAGATCTTTATTCTCTGAAACTGACAAAATATGAATATTCATATTTTAAACATCAATATCAGGAGAAATAACACATTCTTGATTATTAGGTGTCTATAGAGTTGAAAAATTACTACATTCAGGGCTTTTTTTTCCTGCTATCTTCCATGGTATTTTAATAAACTTAGTGCTTGTTAGTGCCATCAATATAAGATAGAAGGAGAAATAAAGCAACTTTGAAATCCACCATTTTATTTTGTTTTCCTAAATTTATGAGACATTTATAAATAAACTTAGATGATACCTAAAGCAAATATCCAATATTGCACTTCCCTTGAACATGGTAACTGTGTAGGAGAACTCTGGCATGGTGCACAAATGAATCGATGAGAATCCAGTAAGTTTGTTGGTGGATGCAGCTAGGAAAAATTCACTCAGATACATGAAAGCAAGTGAATATGTTTAAACTGGGAAAGAAGGGTAAATTTCAGATTTCTAGCAGCAATGAATGAATAAATAAAGATGTTATTGCCAGGAACCATGGAAACTCCAGGCTTGATAGAATCTGAGTGAAGATTAATTCATTTAATTTTGATTTTGATGTGTCCATGGTAGTCTTGGTAAAGAGGTTCCTTTTCCCAAATTTTTCTCAATACTTAAAGATTGCAGGAAAATTCTTGTAGTGCTATTCAAATGAAATTTGGACCTAAGCATTGATTGTCTCCTCTTGTTGTTGTTGTTGTTAGGTGCCGTCGAGTCGGGGTCCGACTCATAGCGACCCTCATAGGGTTTTCAATGGCTGAGTGCTTTGGGATTTCCTTGGGAGTGGATTGCCAGGTCCTTCTCCCATTTTTGCGGTGCTGGGAATTGAACTTGGGGCCTCAGAGACCGCAGCGCAGCGCTCTACCCACTGAGCTAAATCCCAGCCCTGCCTCCTCTAGGTTGTATTAAAAATAGAGCTGGAAAATGAAACATCAAAATACCACAAATAGAGCAGTTATTGATTACAGTTATGATGGATTCCAGCATCATTTCACTAACAATGAGGTACTAAAATTATTATTATTCGTATGCCTTCTCACTGAAGTTCTTTCTTTGTCAGATAGGTTGTCACCGTAAATAATGGCTTTTCTTCAAAATGATACAAATCAAACCTAGGACAAAGAAAGTAGAAAATACAGATAGAAGGGGATACTCTCTCTTTTTCTGAACTAATTTCAATTACACATTTTCATCATAGATACAATCATTCTCTTTTCTTTTTTGAAATAATTATGGCATATACTTTTAGTATTAAATCTACACTTAATGAAAGTAACAATAAACGACAACCAGCAGGATTTTAAAATTCTTTCTTAAATATTTCCATTGTTTTGAAGCATAATCATAAGTGAAACAATAGAGAAGTTGACTAGACATTGTAAACTGTGGTTTTTAATGTAGTGTAATATTAATGTAATGTAATATTACATAATGATTGGCTGTTTTGTATTTTGTATTTTCTTTACTGCACATATGCTTACCTATCTGGAAGTGTGTGCTTGTGTGCATATGTGTGTATGAATGTATGTATGTCCATTTTAGATAATGTGTTTTTTATGTGTAGAAAGAAAATTGAAACGCTATTTTTAATTTTAAAAAATTTGGCAGAACTGGAGGTTGAACTCAGGACCTGGCAAAAGCTAGGCAAGTGTTTCACGACGGAGCTGCATCCCCAACCTTATATATATATTTATTTATTATTTCATTAATTTATTATATTTTATTGTTGTTTGCAGTATGAGGCAGTTGAACCCAGGGTCTTGAACATCCTAGGCAAGTGATCTACTACTGAGCTGCCTACCCCATGCCATTTTTTAATTTTTTGTTTTGAAATAAGGTATCACTAAGTTATGCAGGCTGTCTGCAGCCTGAAACTTGCAATCCTCTTCCATTAACCTAGCACATCACTGAGATTACAGGTATGAGCCATGGCCCACAGTGCTATTTTTAAATATAATGTAAGGGAGTTTTTATTTTCCCCAATGTCTGCAAATCCCACACTGTCCTTATTATAGAATACTTATGGAAATTTTGATAAGGTCACCACTATTCAGTGCCAACCTGACCTGAGGAAGCACTGAGTTTAAAGATTACCAGCAGCATCTGAGAACCAGTAGCACCAGCATTACATGCAAGCTTGTTAAAAATACAGAATCCCTAACCCCGTCTATGACCTGCAGAATCAGAAATGGAATTTTAACAAGATCCTCAGGTAACATGGCTGATAAGTAAGGTTTGAGAGTTCTGTTCTATGCCAAGGTACTGGGAAATTTTTTGGCATGAAATGTTCTGGGAGAAGCTAACCACTAGCACATTTGGTGGTAATTTTTCAATACCTGGCCAAATGAGATAAGAGAAACCCAGCATCACAGAAAGCTAGTGTATTTTATTTTACAGTTGAAGTTGAGATACGTACTCATCTGCACAACACTACATTAAATTCAAAGATGCATTTCATGGGTTAGTGGTTTCCTTTTCCATCTGTACAGAGAGAATGAGCAATTTTGATGCCTTTTATGACAGATAAAAGTGTAATGAAGGGTTGAACAATGGTTGGTGTTTCTTAATGTATTCATGTTCACAGTTTGTAGGTGTGAAATCATTGTCTAAAGCCTTGTAAGTTCCTTGACTCTCTTAGAGCTATATAAATGCAAAGAAATAGAAACAAATAGCTTTAGACTTAAGAAGTAGTTTAGGCTAAAAGACCAAAACAGAAGTAAACACTGACTACATTAGGTGTACTCAAGTACTAGGTGTATTTGTATGAGTGTAGTATTTATGGAGAAACAAATATTTTAATATTTGAGTGATGCAAATTGCCTCCTATGTGGAAATTTAAATTCATAATAGAATTATCTTTTATTAAATTTAATTCAATTTAAGAAATGCCTTCATCAGTATTCATTAAGGTAATTAAAATGCATCAGATAATCTGTTCACTAGAAAAGAAAGAGGCATAATTATCATTATAGATAGTGTCTACCCTGAAGCCACACTAAAATCACTGTTTCTCATTCATTAACAAAATTGGCCATAGGTTTTGACTTATTCATTCACACACAGATATTGGTTAAAGGGTGTTTCTTGATAAATTTGTGCATATATATAGTGTGAGCCTAAATACTTAAAATGATATTTACTATGAATGTGTCAAGCAAAGATCACCAGGCACTTAAAATTATATAACAAATTGATCGTACACTTGATTTTGGCTTACCAAATAAAGATTTGCTACTTTTGTGGACAAAAACAATGTCTTCATTTTTTCATATCCCTCTCCTGTGTGTTGGTTTCTTTCACCCTGGCTTCTATAGCTTAAATCAAGATAGATTGGGTTCATACCATCAGGTGCACTATAGACATCCCCCATGCCTCTTGCCCTCTTTATTATCCACCTTCACCACTCTCCACTACATTCTTAGACAAAAACACAAACAGGTATAACATATGTATTGAAAGAATGCTATTAGTACATGTTCTATCATAGATTAGACCTAGGAAAAAATAGCTCAAATATTTGGGCATATTAGGCAAGCATATGTGTCTCTTTAACATGAGTAAGTGAAGGATATTAAATTGTTTATGCTACTGGAAATCCTATTACACTGATATTATTTATAGATCCTGGGGAACCTACATATTGATTAGAGAAAAAGAAAAATATTGGCTTAGCCTTATTACTCCAAATATGCTACTATATATTCATCTGTGAACATTATATATCATAAAAATAGTTAGCAATACCAATAAGTCAGATTATTTTGAGTATAAATTTGGTCATGTACAACACTAAATAGAGTATCTCTCTAAAACAGGTTGCTGCGATTGACATATAGATATCATAAAAGATTCTTCTTGTGGCAATATTTTGTTCCCTTTATAAATGCACCTCACGATTTATACTCCAGCCTTTTCACATTAATGTACTTCCCTTCATTTTTGGTTAGAAGCATAGAAAAGGAAACAAAGTATTTAAAAATCTGCCAGGGAAAGGGAATTTCTATCAAAGAGAGATAAAATTGTTTTTCTTTTTCTATTTTTCTTTTCTCTTGAAAATTCATTCATTCTAGGATTAGAGGGTGTAGAATATTAAATGGATAATTACACCTCAGATGTAATTTTGGAAAAAGAAAGAATGAGTAATACAAATTTTGGGGTAGGTGAGAAATCTGAGTAGACTGAAGAAGTCTGCCCAAAACAAATGAGTGAAACAAAAAAACTTGCTGCAAAAAATGACTTGTTAAGAGTCTTCAAGTTGGTATCCAACTCACCGTGACCCTATGTGCAACAGATGAAACACTATTATCAGTGCTTCCCTGCTATTCATAGAGCTTTCAATGTCTGATTGTTTTTTGAGTGTAGGTCACCTGATCCTTCTCCCAAGCCTACAGCACCTGGTGTTCCCAGGCGGTCTCCCATCCAAGTACTAACCAGGCCTGACCCTGCTTAGCTTCTGAGATCTGATGGGATCAGATGCCACAGTGGTAAGGTTGCAGACCAAAATGACTTACTGTTCTAATAAATGTGTGGTTTGAAGATAAACCACATCAACTATGTCTCCTATTAAAAATATAGAATCTTAAATCTCATTCCCAAACTTAATAACATTGAATTTCTGTGATGGTCCAGCAATCTGTCTTAATAAATTTTCCAGGGGATTCTTATGCATAGTATATGTCTAGAAGTATTGTACTAGATTCTAAATACTTCAGGGTTATTCCACACTGTATACTCAATACCTAATGAGTTCTTGCTAAAAGGAAGAATACTGGATTTTATAGTTTTTGATGTACAAATCTTAACCACCTTGGTTAAATTTATTCCTGTTTTTCTTGATGCTATCATAAGTAGGTTCATTTTTGTGATTTCTACTTCACTTAAGTCATTATATTTTTGTGTAAAACAATTTTACTGATATTTTACACTGATTTTGTATCCTCTGAAATTACCAAATTAATTTAATAATTCTAACCATTGTTTCATGGACTCTTTGCTTTCTTGTTAATAAATGGTATATAATCTGCACACTGGGCTGGGGTTTAGATCAATTGGCAGAGTGTTGCTCTGTGCTCCCTGAGGCCCTGGGTTTTATTCCCAGCACCGTGAAATTGGGAGAAGGATGGGGTAACCCATTCCCAAAACAATATTTAAAACAATCAGCCATTGAAAACCCTATGAGGGTCGCCATGAGTCAGATCCAACTTCATAGCACCTAACAATAACAATCTGCAAACTAAGAAAATTTTCTCCTTTCTTTCCAATTTGGTTGATTTTCATTTCTTTTTTTTTGTATGTTTGCTCTTGTTAGTATTGCCTTTACTGTGTTGAGTAGATGTAGTATGATTGAGCATCCTTGCCTTGTACCAGCTCTTCTTGTAAAATTTATCAGTTTTTCCACATTGTTATGTTAGCTGTGTATTTTCATACATGCCCTTTGTCACATTAAGGAACTTTCCTTCTATGCATAATCTGTCAAGAGTTTACCATATAAAGAATATTGGATTGAGCCAGACATGAATGAAAGACATCCTGTGATCATGAACTTGTTGTTGTTGTTGTTGTTGTTGTTGTTGTTAGGTGCTGTCGAGTCAGTATCCGACTCATAGTGACCCTCATAGAGTTTTCAAGGGCTGCCTGTTTCGGGATTGCCTTGGGAGTGGATTGCCAGGCCCTTCTCCCATTTTTGCAGTGCTGGGAATTGAACTCGGGACCTCAGAGACTGCAGCACAGCGCTCTACCCACTGAGCTAAATCCCAGCCCGATCATGAACTAGAAGGGTTAATATTGTTTAAACATCCATATTCCCCCAAAAGTTACACATTCAACTCAATTCTTATCAAGATCCAAAGGCATTTTTCACACAATAGTAACCCTGAAAAGCATATAGAACTGTGTTGGTTTTGTTGTTAGGTGCCATCGAGCTGGTGTCCAATTGATAGTGACCCTACATACAACAGGAAAAATACTGTTGTCAGTGCTTCTCTGCTATTCATTGAGTTTTCAAGGCAGATTGATTTTTGGAAGTGGGTTGCCAGGTCCTTCTCACAAGCCTACAGTATCTGATGGTCCTAGGTGGTCTCCCATCCAAATATATATATATAAAATATGTGTGTGTGTGTGTGTGTGTGTGTGTGTGTGTGTGTGTGTGTGTGGAGTGAGGGAGACTATGAACAGTTGTAATGCAAGACCAAGTATTTACCATTGTAGTCGTTATATTGTGACTTTTAATTATGAAAACATTTAATAGATTACAAATACTCAGAAAACAGGAATTAATCTCAGTGTTAGTTCTTGCTTATGTCCATTCCTGAATGTACATATTAACCATAAGTGAAGCATTTCAAATGTGGGTAACAAAGAAAAAATAGTACCAAAATCAAAAGTAACTTTCCATAAATTCCATAGCCATACTCTAAGTAAGTTTGGGCTTATTTTATAAGCATGCATATACTCAACTACACTTAAGAATTATGCTTCATTAAACAGCTTTTGAGCTGGAGTTTAGTACAGTTGATAGTGTGCTGCTCTGTGGTCTCTGAGATCCTGAGTTCAATCCCTACTATCACATAAAATGGGAAACAGACCTGGTAGCCCACTCTCAAAACAATCCCAAAACAATCAGCCATTGAAAATGCTATGAATAGCAGAGAAGCACTAACATAGTGCCAGTTCTGGGACAGTGTTGGGGAGTTGTTTTGTTCTGTTGTACATAGAGTTGCTATTATCTGCACTGAACTCAAAGACATCTAACAACAATAACAAAACTGGTTTTTGATGATGTATTAGAAGCTGTATAAAAGGTAGAATCAATTAGCTTTACCTAGAGTATGCATTCTCATTAGGAGTTATCCCCACCACTGACAGAGCAAGAATAGTTGGATCTGAGGAAGAAAAAAAAAGTCTTTTTCTTTTTGCCTTGCTGAGAGTTGATCCTAGGACTTAATATTTGCAAGGCAAGTACTCCACCACTGAGCTATATCCTCAGTTTTCTTTTTTATTTAATGTACAAAGCATACAGTACATAAACAGATATACAAATATATATGTTGTTATAATTTCACATGGTGGGATTAGGAAAATTATATGTCTTACAAAACTTCAGGGGGCATCAATTAAATAAGAAGCTTGAGACAATCTCTTGTAGAGGAAAGTAAACTCACAGTGGAAGCAGTTGCAGCTCTAGAATTTTTGTACAGAGAAGAAAAGCTTCAGAACAGCAATACTCTTGAAAATGGAACAGGATTGGGAGGTGGCTCTAGGGACAAATTAGTGATTTTTTTGCTTATAGTTCTGTTGAATTTGCATAATTATGATATCCAGAATTCTTAGACAGCTCGTAAGATTTCTGACCTCTAGTGTACCTGCCTGCATAATCTCTACTCAAGGGTAGGGTTCTGTGAGTATGACTGACGTTATTTCCATGATTAGGTTACCTGGCAAGGGTGAGGACATTTTTCAGATTGAATTAGAGTCCTCAATCAGTTGAATTTGAATTGATCAAAAGGGATTATCCTTAGCGCCTGCCCTAACAGGTAAGGACTTCAGAAAAGGATGAAACATCACAAACATTATCCCAGTCACCTCAGAGGAAACAAGCAGACATTTTGCAAACTGCTTATGGAGTGAGATAACATGAAGTTCTAAGGACCTCAGTTTTTTAGTGGCTAGGAAATGAATTCTGTCACCATCTACCTAAACTTGAAACAGGACTGTGAGCTTCAGCTGAGAACTGCAGTCCTAGCAGATTAGAGAAGAGAACCCAGCAAGACTGTGCTGGGACTCCAGACCCATAGAAATAATAAAATGTGTATTTTCTAAGGTGAAAAATTAAAAACAAGTTGTTTTGAATTTCCAGGAAAGTAATGCAGACTCCAAACACATAATTTTTGTTTAGCTTTCTGTTATTTAACAGAGATGTACAGGTGGGGATTGACACTAAGCCCTACCTACCACATTTGTGTCACCATAAGAAAAGGTACTACAGGAAAAATTATGTGGCAAGAGGTGATATGCTAATGGTAATTATTCTTTATGAATATGGACAAGGATGAGTATTCTTTAATCATAATTTCAAATGGTTTTTTATTTTGAAAATTCATGTAGTGCTTAATTTTTCCATTTTCATATACATCAATTGATGTGCCTTTCAACCTAAGAAAAGTATCAGTAAGTACACGTGTGAGTTGAGATAGTAGCATCTACACAGCCCAGTTGATTAAACCACGATGACATAGTGTCGTGGTGGTAGATCAAAGACTAGAATCTCAGTTTTCTTAGAGAGTAGACAGACATCTTTCTCCTACCATTGCCTTCTCCTGGCTCATTCTAGTATAGGGTTTATTATTCATTCATAATCCAACCATCCTCTGATTTATGATATTGCTTACCATGAAATTGCACTTAGGAGAAGTGAAGAAGAAAAGCATCTTTTATTGAAAAAGGCAAATAAATATATATGCATGTTAGTTCTCTGAAGGTATTTCCAGTCATGACATATTTCATATTTCAACTGAAAACTGACATATACCGCAGTAGTGATTCCTTCACAAGATAAAAGCTTTTAATTATTCAGTTTCAAATCTGAAGCTAGATTATTGATTAAAAAATTCTATGTTGGAGAGGTTCCTTCTCCCTAAAAGTTATAAAGAAACAGGAAATAATTTGAGCAGTTCAATGTGTTCTGAGTTTATTCATTTATGTGTCTATACTCAAAAAAATTCCCTACCAAATATTACTTCTAAAAACCAAACCTGATAAACATGCAAACATATATGCTCAGTTCTCAAACTCAACAATTTACACTCCCTTTTGAGGTTTGACAAATAATTCTGCTTTTGCTATAAAGTTGACTGTAAAGAATTGAAAAAAGTCCTTACATAAGCTGAGGCAGTGTTCCTTTCAAGATACTCATAGCTTGTACATAGCAGTACCACTTTCTCCCCCTTTAGAAAGCTTTACTGTACAAATGTCTGGGGGACATTGTACAAAGTATATCCCTTTCAAAGATTTTTGTGAGTCACCTAGCACAGACAGATTCTGTATTGACAGCTTTGATAAGTGTTTCAGTGGAGATACTTGAAAGCAAAAAACATTTTGTTTCCATAAGGACTTTACAGAATGTGAAACTACAAGACTAGAGAATGTGGAGAAAATATTATAAACATTGTTTATTTCCTAGACAGATCCTTCGTGAGAACCGAAATTTACATGTGGAAGCATGACCTCGCCATACACTTAGAAATATGACAAGATTATTCTCACAAAAAATTATAATGATTTACATTTTTCTCCTTAAACTTATCCAATTTGCTCTTCTCAAATACACAGAAATAAAAATACTGCATTTGTCTTCAATTGTGTACCTAACACATTACCACAAATTCAGTGGCTTGAAACACACTAGTATAATTTTATAGTTCTGCAGACCAATTGTCTAAAATGGGCTTCACAGAGCTAGAATCAAGGTTACATTCAGGATAGTTTCTAACTTCTCACAGATTCTTGAGGTTGCAATAATTCCTTGGCCTTCTGACTCTAATCTCTGTCACATATGTCTTTTCTCCAAAATATTCTGCCTATCTCGTATAATGGCCCTTGTGATGACTTCAGGCCCACTCACGTAGTTTCCTCACCTGAACATCCATAATTTTTCACCCCTGTAAAGGAATTTTTGCCATATAAACCATGTTCATATCTTCCAGCGATTAAAATATTTTTGGGGAACAATTATCCAACCTACTACAGGATTGAAGGTCAAGTTCATGTGAACAGTTTGGGATTGTCTATTTGATGACCACCCAGAGTCTCAAACAATGATAATTTATATTCTTAGAGGGATGTTGCTTGTGAATTCACTAGGAGCTAGCTACCTAGATAAACTGAATGGGAAAATATTATTTTATGAAAGTATGTTGATCTGACAGAAAAAGTGTTTTATTGTTTCATTTATTTATTTATTTATTTATTTATAAATAATACTGGAGATTTGAACCCAGGTCCTTATGCATGCTAGACAAGTGCTCCACAACTGAGCTGCACACCCAGCCCCTTTTTTATTTTTTTTTTACTTTGAGGCAGGGACTTGCTAATTAGTGCAGGCATTACAGGCATGTGTCATGGTACAAATGTTTTTTGTTTTGTTTAATAGTGGGATTTACAATGATTGAAAAAATTTCATGGCCCAAGATTCCGTTTTAATTTTTTTTATCTGGAGAATCAGTCAGCATATGTACTCTGGTCACGTCTGATGAAAAACTGTTGACGTAACTAGAATGCGTTTATCTGTAAAATAGAGTCATGGAGCTTAGCAGATTTCAACTGCTTAGCTTACATTTCTTTGGTAATATGAGGGGCTATTTCCTCCAGGATATTGAAGGAATCTAATTTCCATAGAATTAAAAAGTTCATTAGAACTTCTTAGAATACAGCTGTAGAAATAAATTATTTGGCTCCAACTTTTTGCTATTCATTAAATACACTGATTTAAGTGGATGTGAAGTAAATATTTGAGAATATGCTAAATAGCTCAAAAACATTTGTTCTGACCTTCAGTCAATATGACTTCATAGAAAATTCTTCAATAGTAGCAATTATATATAAATTTTCTTTTGCATATTTTTTATAAACCGCCAATTGCCTTATATTCATTAATTTTATTTATCTTTCTTTTTTTGTTTTGCGACTAACCATCAAATCCAAAGCATCACACATTGTGGGAAATGTGGAACAGTAGTTCTACATACCTAGCCCCAGAGAACTGATATTCTTAACTACTATCTGTATGATCTATATGAAATTTTACAAAATTCATCAAAATCTACTCTTAAAGTTCTAACAGGAATTCTCAAAGATCTATTGTACTTTAATGGAAAGAATTAACATACAAAATAATTGAAACAGTGGAACCTAATACAACTCAGCAAAAAATATAAAATATGGAACTACAAGGAATTATTATATAAAACATAAAGCCCTTTGGAGAACTTCAGTATACCTTCCACATTAGGGTTCTGATGTCCATCTGGTGGTGGCCTAGAGATGATTGTCCATTTGGTGTGGTCAGAAGCCAGATCTTCCTTCTCTAGTCTGCATTCCCTTCAAATGATGGTTCACTATATTCTCCTTCACTCTGTGTAGATCTTAACATTAGTTTAACAAATACTTACTGAACCTTCCAAATAATAGCAACAGAGAGTATAGCCACAATGGCATCGGAGAGTCCATATACTTACAATATATGTTTTCAACAATTTATTGAAAAATTTTAATGTACACCTTAATGTGATTCATTCTGACATGCTTTTCATTGTGACATTTCCATATATGCATTTTGTTGTACATTACACAGGTAAGTTCCCCCTTACCCTCTTGTGCACTTCCTCCCTCCATCCCAGGTCCCACCAAAGACTTTTCTTCCATTTGCTTGTCTTTTCATGGTAATATTTTTCTATATATCCTTGGGTTCCAATTATGTTTAAAATCAAAACATTTTCTGTAGTGAACTTTTTACATTGTTAGTACTATTACATGAATTTTCTAGTCAATCTATATTAATACCACTCTTTGTTATTATTGGTGTTATTATAATTATTTCCAGGACTATTAAGGTTGGCCTGTTCACCTTGAGGTCACCCCCTCCTGCATTCCTCATTCCTCCTTCTTCCCCCCCTCCTCTCCCAGGATTTCTTCCTTTTGCTAGATCTCTCCCTCCTCCTTTTGCATTCCCTAAATTGTCCCTTCTCCACTATGTGGACTTTAGCTTTTTATTATTATTATTATATTCCAACTTCTGCATAGGATCAATTTTTTAAATTATAGTTGTGGTAAGAAACACAAATTTCACAATACAGAATGATCTTTGTATCCTAAAAGATGTAATAAGTGCAGTATTTTTAGCACTCAAATGTAATCTTAATTAGAGTTTTAGTATCCACAAAATATCAACTACATTTTTGTTCTAGGCATATCTTAAGATATACTCAAACAATTACAAATATAATTTGTGTCAAATGTGTCAAGTAAAATGTCACTCTATAAAGTTATCTGTTATCAAATGTCATCAGAAATTCACCAAAAATTATAATCTAATCATGAAATTAAGAAAATAGTAGCTTTTAAAAAAAAGTCTTCTCAAAAATAGGAAAAGAATTTCTCACATTGCCACACCTCCCTTCTCTCCATGTTTACTACCTTACTCCCAGTCCCGCCATCTCTCTCCTCATCCAATTTCTTATCGGCTATCTATCCAACAAGTCATATTCCACATATATTTTTCCCATAAAAGTAATTTGCTTCTTGGGTTTATTTTTCCTCTGGTATTAGAATGCCAATATATAAACCTTCCAATATGACTGGAATTCCAGGCTATCCAGGATATTTTTATAAATAATTTTGCTTCAGTAAGTTATCATTTCTGTTCATGCTATTTATAGTTAATAACCCAGTCTAATGTCAGAATTTATTTATATCTCTATTGTATATCATTTAGTGGTGAAAATTCCAGTAAAACGTGCTAAGTGCTCAGTCATAAATGACAGGTGGAATATAATTTCATAGGCTTCTTCAAATTTATGTAGGTATTACAAAAATTTTCTGGTTGAATCCTGTCCAGAAAAATATCTTTATTGAGCAAGAGCATTTTCTTCAGTAATTAATTTTTATTCATCAGTTGTCCTCCAGCTAAAATAACAGAGTTTAAAAGGAAGAATATCCTTGCACACTTGGAAGATGTCTGCTATTCTTGGAGTTTTATGATTTAAGAGTTTATGATTTTCATTATTAGAAATATAAATTACAGTTTCAATTCATGTTATTACCATGCTATTAAAATTGTCAGGCCACATCCTAGTTAATGTATTTTTATCCTCTCCTGTTTTGGTAAGAGTTCCTTGCCTCCCTAGAAAAATGATAAAAGCGGGTGTTTCCATATTTATATTTATTATAATTACAGAAACAGAATATACAGTGGTGATTATAAAGGCATTGAAGCCAATCCATTGTGGCTAATATTATGGGTCCTGGACATAAATACCAAAAATCAAGTTAGCTGAATGATAAAACTGGAATTTAGAGCAAGCTGTCTATGTGCTTTCTCCCAATTAAAGGAGATCACTTCTTCTTCAAAAGAAAATAATTAAAAGAATATGGATTAAAAATATATAATTGCTCCAGATATCTTTTGTATGAATAAATTTAATTTCTTATGTGAAAGGCTATTTCAGCTCATGTATCTTAAACAGCTGATGAAAGGAAATGCTGTTATTTATTTTGCCTACAATTTCTTATAAGTGTTTTGAAATAAAGAGCTTGAATCCAAATTATTTTCTGAGTGGAAAGGAGGGCATTTTTTTTAAAGTTTTAAGGTGAAAATTTACATTCTATTGATAATGTAAATTATCATAGGCTCATTGTGCCAAGCATTGCTTTCTGAAGAATGATTTATTTCACAGGTATTTTTGAATTACTGCACTGACTGTTACTCTGTAAAAGTATTCCAAATCTGTGAGGTATTATCTTTATATACATAAAATATAAAAATCAGATAAAATTTACCTGTAAAACAAACTACCACATAGATTATAAATGTTGTAAAATTTGGGTTCCCTGTCTTTTACTTCTCTTACTATATCTGTATTGGTGAATGCAGATGTATTATGTAAATAAAATCTGGAAAGAGACTGTATTTTCTATTTCAAATTTTGCTAGTATTTGTTTTCTACAGTTTGTATATTGCTCATTTATGGGTCTGTGATTTAGTTTGACCTGAGTTGAAACTTAATACACTAACCTGTAACTGTTACATATACTGGCAGATGATAAGACCCCTAAATCAGAGACAAATAATTTTTGTACTTACAACACAGTAAGCAGCTATAACGATCATGGACATATTTGTTCAATTTGTTTGTCCCTAAATCTCACCTGGGCAAAAAGAAGAACTCAGTTGGATGATACAAATATATTGTTAGGTGCTGTCAAGTCAGTATCTGACTTATAGTGACCCTCATAGGGTTTTTAATGGCTGACTGTTTTGGGATTCACATGGGAATGGATTGCCAGGTTCTTCTCCCATTTTTGCAGTGCTGGGACTTGAACCGGGCACCTCAGAGACTGCAGCGCAGCGCTCTACCAACTGAGCTAAATCCCAGCCTACAAATATATTAGATGCATTTTTTTCCACAAGTGAGAAACAATGACCTGGGGCATCTCCTCCATTTACATCATGTAGTAAGCAGACTTACTCTTCATCCTATAATATCTTCTCCTTCAAGATTGCCACTGAAAACACAACCCTTAGAAATGGCTTAGGGAAAGAGTAGTCTGAGATTTTTTATTCCTGGTACTCTCAGAAAGACATACAGGGCAACAAAAAACCCCAAAAGGATTGTTAGTACTCATATAGTACTCCACTCCAAAATAGATACTATTGTCTAATTTGTTTATACAAGTGCAGCACACTTTCGAAAAATTTTAGAGTATTGGTGATACATGTTCATTTTTTTGAATCAAGCTGTTTTATTTGAGAAAAGAGGGAATACTTAAAGAAAAAAACTGATTTGTTTGAATACTAGGGGAGTTGAACCTAGGGCTTCTCACATGCTAGGCATGTGCTCTACCTCTGTGCCTCATCCCTAGCACCTGTTTTATGTTTTATTTTAACATGATCTTGCTATGTTACCCAGGCTGCCTCTAACCTCAAATTCATAATCCTCCTGCATCAGCCTCCTGAATAGTTGGGATTACATGTGTGCCCCACAGTGCTTGGCTCTATACCTTATTAGTATCTTTCCTGGTCACTTTATTTAAATTGATTAAACTGATTTTCTACTTACCATACACTATATTTTCCCTTATCACTTATTACTTTCTAACATTCTATTTATTCCATTTGTTGTGCACTGTCTGGTCTATACTATATTGTCATCTGCTATTGAAAATTAAGTTCCATGAAAACAGAATTTTTAAAATTTTTTTATGGTAACCTCTTATTTTACCTAATTCAAAAGTAAAATGCTTTCATATTTTTAAAAATCATGACTAGCAAGGGAAAATAAAGGAAATTATTAAAGGTTTTTTTTTAAGAAAAAAACAACAAAAATTATGAAATGTTTGGATTTCAGGGAGGCAAAGTGAAAGAAAAATATAGTTCAGATGCAAAGTTTAGTTCTGTAAACTTTATAGCAGTATATGAACTATATTCCCTTATTTAATGAATCAATAAATGACAGACTTTTTAATTAATTGGACAAATGTATAACATAGACGCTGTGTATGGATACTGTAACAGGTGACATTTGCACTGATTAACAGGATAATTAAACCATGTTCATAATCACAATGCATGAAAATAATAATATTCTACTTGATTCCATTTATAGGAAAGGAATGTAGAAAGCCTCTTTCTTTAAAATGGATTTGGGTTGAATGTATCCTACAAAACCACGTGTTGAAAACATAGTTCCCAGTGCAGCAGGGATGCTCTGTGGAGCAAACAAAGGTGTTTAGGTCATAATGGCTCCAACTTTTGAATGAATTAACACCTATTCCAAAAAATCTTGGGTCCTTGATCTGTGACCCCTTAACCCCTCTTGCCTTTTTCCACTGTGGGATAAAGGAGCAAGAATACACTAGACAATTGCTGGCACCTTGATACCTCACCTCCCATCCTTCTGAATGGTGAGAAAGAAATTTCTTTTCTTTATGGGTTACCCAGTCTCCGGCATTCTGTTGTAGCCACACAAAGTGAACAAAGATGTAAGAACAAGTATGTTCTTGCTGTGCCTCATTTTATCACATTATTATACATGCTGGGTTTTGTTGTTGTTTGATTGCTTTCCAGCTGAAGGTTTTGGAAGCCCTACATCAAGCAATGTATCGTTGCCATTTTCCCACGACTTGTGCTCACTCCAGGTCTCTGTGTCACATTTGGTAATTTTTCCTCAATATTTTAAACCTTTTCTTATTATTTTCTCTCTTCTGGTGTTTAGTAATCGTAACCATTCATATTAATTTTATAGTTGTTTTGTGGCACCATGAATCTCACCCAAAAAAACTTAGTCGGTAAATGTTGCATGTTTCCTGACTGCTCCACCAACCTGTCTTCCTCCTGTCATTTTCCCTCTCCTCAGACCTCCTGATTCCCTGAGACACAAACATACAGATACTAGACTTACTGTAGTAAGGAGATCCTCAAGTGAGATGGAGAGTCTCCCATCTCTCATTTTAAATCAAAATCTAGAAATAATTCAGGTTAGTGTGGATGGCATTTGTTGAAAGCTACGCCATTTGGGATAAACAGTCAAGTTTCCTATGCAAACAAAAAGTTCAGGAAAGGCATTAAAAGTACTACTGCAGTAAAGATACAAATGATGAGAAAATGGAACAACCTTGTGACTATTATGGAGAAAAATTCAGTGGCCTGAGTAGATTATCAAAGCAGCTGCAATATTCCTATGAGGCAGAAAGTAATCCATAGCAAAGCCCTAACTCTCTTCAATTCTGTGAAGCCTGAGTGACATGAAGAAGCTTCAGAAGAAAAGACAGAAGCTAGTGGAGGGTGGTTCAAGAAGTCTAAGGAAAGAAGTCATTTGTATAAGAAAAGTTCAAGGTGGAGCAGCAAGTACTAATGAAGAAGCTGTAGCAAGGTATTTATGAGATACAACAGAAATAACTGATGGAGATTGCTGTTGTTGGTGCCATCGAGTCAGGTCCAACTCATAGGGACTCTATGTACAACAGAATGAAACTCTCCTTGACCCTGTGCCATGCCCAACACTATCAGTGCTCCTCTGCTATGCATAGAGTTTTCAATGGTGGATTTTTTCCTCCAGCAGTGAGCTGCTGGGCCTTTCTCCCAAGTCTACAGCACCTAGCATTTTCAGGTGGTCTCCCATCCAAACACTAACCAGGCCCAACTCTGCTTAGCTTCCAACAAGAGAAAGATGAGATCTGAACTAGAGTGGCATTTATTCTGAACAACAGATTTTCTACATAGGTGAAACAGTCTTCTGTTGGAAGAAAATGTTATCTAGTATGTTTACAGCTAGAGAGGAGAAGTTGATGACTGACACCAAAGCTTCAAGGACAGGCTGACTATCTTGATAATGACTGATATAGCTGGAAACTGGCAGTTACAAACAATGTTCATTTACCATTCCAAAAATCCTCCGGCTTTCAAGAATTAAACTAAACCTACTCTGTGCTTTATAAACAGCAAAGCTGAGTGATTATACATCCATATAAAAGATGATTTACTAAATATCTTAGGCCAACTATAGAAAGCTACAGCTCAGAAAAAACAATCCCTTTAAAATGTTACCATCCTGCCAGGTGCCATGTCACATACCTATAAGCCCAACTTCATGGGAGACTGAGGTAGGAATATGGTCAGGTCCGGGCCAGAGTCAGCCTACACAACTTATTGATACACTGTTTCAAAGTTTAAAACAACAAAAATATAGAGGAACTCAGGGTGTGCAGCTGAGTGGTTGAGTGCTTGCCTGGCACACAGGACACCCTGGGTTCAGTAATCCAATATGGAAATAGATAGATAGATGATAGATAGACAGACAGATATATAAAATGCTACAGCTTATTGGCAATGCACCTGGACAACCTAGAGCTCTGAGGAAGATGCACAATGAAATTAATGTTGTGTTCATGCCAGATAACACAACATCCATCTCAAGCCATCAGCACCCTGGCATCCGATCCCTCCTGATCTCAGAAGCTAAGCAGGGCCAGCCTGGTTAGTCCTTGGATGGGAGACCACCTGGTAACACCAGGTACTGCAAGCTAGGGGGAAGGACCCAGCAATCCACTCCATAAAGAATCCTGAAACAATCAGCCATTGAAAATCCTATGAACAGCAGAGAAGCACTGACATAGTGCTGGGCATGGCACAGTGTTGGGGAGTGTTTCCTTCTGTTGTACATAGGGTCACTGTAAGTCCAACCTGACTCTATGTCACCTGAAAACAACAACAATACAACATCCATATTGCAGTCCAGGGATCAAGATGTAATTTTGACTTTCAAGTCTTATTATTTAATAAATAATTTCTGTAAGGCTATAAGTGGCATAATTATTTATTCCTATGATGGATCTATTCAAAGTAAATTGCAAACCTTCTAGAAAGGATTCACCAGTCTAAATGTCAAGAACATTTATGGTTCATGGGATGAGATCAAAATGTCAACATTAACAAGAGTTTGGAAGAAGTTGATTTCAACTCTCATGGGTGACATTGACAGGCTCGAGACTTCAGTATTGGAGATAACTGCAGAGTGGTCAAAATAGCAAGAGAATTGGAATTTAAGTAGAGCATGAAGATGTGACTAAATTGATGCAACCTCAGGATAAAACTCGAATGAATGAGGAGGGCTTCCTATGGATGGGGTAAGAGATTCTTCGGGATGGAGTCTGTTCTTGGTGAAGGTGGTATGAACAATGTTAAAATGACAACACAGAATTTAGAATATTATGTGAACTTATTTGATAAAGTAGCAGCACAGTTTAAGACAAATGATTTCAGTTTTTTGTTTCTTTGTTTGAGGATAGATTCTGATCAGATAGCCCAGGCTGGCTTTGAATTCTCTAAGTAGAATAGACTGAGTTCGAATTTGCTATCCTCTAGGCTCAGGCTCCCATGTGCTGGGATTATAGGAATGGAGCCACTACATTCAGCCGACCTCAATTTTGGCAGAACTCCTACGACATGTAAAATTATGTCTAGCATCACATGCTAGAGAAAAATCTTGCGATGAAAGACAAATCATTCATGTGAGGAGCTTCATTGCTGTGTAATTTTCAGTAATTGTCCCAATCACCCCAGCCCTCAGCAACTACCAACTTGCTCAGTCAGCAGCCATCAACACTGAGGCAAGACTCACTACAGGCTAAGATGATCATTAGAATTTTTAGAACAAAATATTTTTCCATATCTCCCCCTTCCCCTGCCAGCTGCCGCTGCAGTGGTCAGGATGAAACTCGGGGTTTCACACATGCTAGGCAAGTGCTCTACCACCGAGCCTCATGCCAGGCCCTAAAGAAACATTTTTGATTGAAGTGTGCATACTGCTAAATGGATTACAACATTGTATAAACATGACTTGAATGCATGGGGAAATTAATTCCTGTCATCTGCTTTTCTGTGATGCACTTTATTGCAGTGGTCCAGAACTGAACCCACAATATCGCTGAGATATGCCTGCATATGACTTTCAACACATTATAATTGATTTTCAATGAATATTTAAATGTAATTCAGTGGAATAAAGACAGGTTTTTCATCACATTATGTTAAGTCAATTAAATATACAAGTGAAAACAAAAGAGATATGTTTGGGCATCTTAACACTTATAGAAATTAATGTATATCATTGAAATAAATGTAAAATATACTACAAACTTCATAGGAAAAAAACAGATTTTTTTTCAACTTGGGCTAGGCAAGTAGTCCTTAAACATAATGAAAAATACATCACATAAAATTAAAAACTGACAAATGTGTCTCCATCACAATTAAAGGCTTCTGTTAATTGAATGTACTGTTGACATAAAATACAAACAGAAAAGTAATTGTAAATTGCATATCTTGTACAGAAAATTTATTGCTTACATGGAAAGAAACATAATTCAAAGATAATAGAAACCTTACTAAAAGTCAAGAAAATGATTTGAACATACACTCTATCAAAGAAGACACATGGATTCACATTAAAACGACAATGAATTACCACTACACAATTATTTAAAATAGTAAAGTTTTCAAAAGGGAAAATAGTTTATCACATTTGCACAGCAACATTATAAAATAGCATGAAAGTTAAACATATAATTACTGTACAATTTACCAATTTCACATTTAGATATATGCTCAAGTAAAAGGAAAAAAATTAAATCTTCATACAATATTCATAATTTAAAAACTAGAAACCACCTAAATGTCTTTTATCTCATATGTAGAAAAAACAAACTACATGATATCCATACAGTGAAATGAAAATGAATGAATGATTGCATGTATTAACATCAATTACTACCAAATGCATCGTATTAAATTAACGCAGTCATACTTGAAAGGCTGCATGCTGAATGATTCCATTTGTATGACATTCTGGAAAACATAATGGAATAAGGTCAGAAAATATATCAGTGGTTTCTAAGGGCTGGCAGTGTCTACAAAGAGGCACTGGAAATCGGTGGGACTAATGATAATGTTTGCTATTTCAATTATGGTGTGCATGCTCATACATACCTGTTTTACAGTCAGCTTAATGAAATCTGAATAACCAGCACCAGCACAGAATTGCTCATTTTAATTTGGGATTTAAACCTCTCTCTGTCTCTCTGTCTCTCTGTCTCTCTGTCTCTCTCTCTCTCTCTCTCTCTCTCTCTCTCTCTATATATATATATATATATATATATATATATATATATATATATGTACACACACACATATGAAGGGCCTGGCGATCCACTCCCAAGGCAACCCCAAAAAAGTGAGCCATTGAAAACCCTATGAAGGTCGCCATTACCGACTCGATGGCACCTAACAACAACTGACAACAACATGTATATATATTTTTCAAGCAAACTCTCTTCATTCAGGCACAATAAAAATTTCTTATATTTAGAAGATTTACAATTTTTCATATTTTAAAGCATGCTTATTCCCTATGCTGTTGTTGTTGTTGTTGTTAGGTGCCCTCGAGTCAAGTCCAACTCATAGCAACCCTATGTACAGCAGATAGAAACACTTCCTGATTCTGTGCCAGGCAAATGATCTTATTTATGTTTAAGCCCATTGTTGCAGACACTGTGTCAATCCATCTGGTGGAGGCTTTTCCTCTTTTGCTTTGACCTGCCACTCTCCCACACATGATGTCCTTGTCCAGGGATTGATCTCTCCTGACTACATGTCTGAAATATGTAAGACGCAGTCTGGCCATTCTTGTTTCCAAGGAGTACTCTGGTTGCACTTCTTCTAGGACAGATTTGTTGGTTCATTTGGCAGTCCATGGTATATGCAATAGAAGTCTCCAGCACCACAATTCAAAAGCATCAATTCTTTTTCTGTCTCTCTTGTTCAATGTCCAGCTTTCACAACCATATGATGCCACTGAAAATACCACCGCATGAGTTAGACGCACCTTCATCTTCAATGTGACATCTTTGCTTTTCAATCTCAAAAGAGATCTTTTGCCACAGCTTTTCCTAGAGCAATGTGTCTTTGGATTTCTTGACTGCTGCTTCACGGGTGTTGATTATAGAGCAGAGCAAAGCAAAATGTTGGAAAACCTCAATCTTTTCTCCATTTATTGTGTATTGTGTATTGCGTGCTGACCCAGTCGTAAGGATTTTTGTTTTGTTGATGTTTAGTCATAACCCATATTGAAGGCTATGATCTTTGATCTTCATCAGTAAATGTTTTAAATCCTCTTCAATTTCAGCAAACAGAGTTGTGTCATTGGCATAACACATGTTGTTAATGAGTCTTCCTCCTCCTATATGATGCCATGTTTTTCCTCATAAAGTCCAGCTTCTGGGATTATTTGCTCAGCGTATAAATTGAAGAGATAGGGTGAAAGTATACTGCCCTGACGCACACCTTTCTCAACTTTAAACCACTCAGTGTTTCCTTGTTCTATTCGAACAACTGCCTCCTGGTTCATGTACAGATTTCTCATGAGCACAATTAGGTGTTCTGGTATTCCCATTTTCTGAATCCTGGTTCATGTACAGATTTCTCATGAGCACAATTAGGTGTTCTGGTATTCCCATTTTCTGAAGTGTTGTCCATAATTTGTTATGATCCACACAATCAAATGCTTTTGCATAGTCAATAAAACATAGATAGACATCTTTTTGATATTCTCTGCTTTCAGCTAATATCCACCTGACATCAGCAATGATGTCCCTGGTTCCCTGTCCTCTTCTGAATCCCATTTGATTTTCCGGTAATTCCCTGTCTATACACTGCTGCAGTCGCTTCTGAATGATCTTTAGTAGAAGTTTGCTTGTGTGCGATATTAATGATATTGTCCAATAGTTTGCACATTCAGTTGGATCCCCTTTTTGGGAATGGGCACAAATATGGAGCTCTCCCAGTTAGTTGGCCAAGTAGCAGTTTTCCAAATCTGTTGGCAAAAACATGTTAACACCTCCAGTGCTGCATCTGTTTGTTGAAACATCTCTATTGGTATCCCATCAATTCCTGGAGCCTTGTGCTTCGCCAGTTCTTTCAAGGCAGCTTCCACTTCGTCTTTCAACACCATTGGTTCCTCTTAGTATGGAACCTCTTGGAATGGTTGGTCATCTACCAATTCTTTCTTGTATAATGACTCTATTCTGCCCATCTTCTTTTGATGTTTCCTGCATCATTTAATAATTTCCCTATAGAATCTTTCACTACTGCCTGTGGAGGCTTGAATTTTTTCTTCACTTCCTTAAGCTTGAGAAACACAGAGTGCATTCTTCCCTTTTGATTTTCTGCCTCCAGCTCCTTGCACATGTTATTATAATATTTGTTTTTGTCTTCTCAAGCTGCCTTCTGAAATCTTCTGTTTAGTTCCTTAACTTCATCATGTCTTCCTTTTACTTTAGCTGCTTGACATTCAAGGGCAAGGTCCAGTGTCTCTTTTGACATGTAATTTGGTCTTTTCTTTTTTTCTTATCTTTTCAAGAACTTTTTGCTTCCTTCTTGAATGATATCTTTTATGTCATACCACAACTATTCTGGTCTCCTGTCATTTGTGTCTAATGCATTAAACCTATTTTTAAGGTGTTCTCTGAACTCAGGTGGGATACACTCAACGTCATACTGTGGGTCTTGTATACTTGTCCTAATTTTCTTCAGCTTTAGTTTGAACTTGCATATAAGAAGTTGATGCTCTGATCCACAGTCAGCACCTGGTCTTGTTTTTACATTTTGTATAGAGCTTTTCCATCATCTCTTGCCACATATGTAGTCAATTTGAATCTTGTATGTTCCATCTGGTGAAGTCCATGTGTATAGTCTCCTTTTATGATGTTGAAAAAATGTATTTGGAATGAAAAGGTCATTTGTCTGACAAAATTCTATCTTGTGATCTCCAGCTTCGTTTCTGTCACCAAGACCTTATTTTCCAACTACTGAGTCTTCTTCGTTTCCAACTTTTGCATTCCAGTCACCAGTGATTATCAGTATGTCTTAATTGCATGTTTGATCTATTTCAGATCGTAGAAGCTGATAGAAGTCTTCCCTTTCTCCATTTGTGGCCTTAGTGGTGGGTGCATAAAGTTGAATATAGTCATATTAACTGGCCTTCCTTGTAGGCATCTGGATAGTATTCTATCACTGACAACATTGTAGTTCATGACAGATCTTGAAATGTCTTTTTTGATGATGAATGCAACCCCATTTCTCTTTAGTTTATCATTCCCAGCATAGGAGACCCTATGATTGTCTGACTCAAAATGGCCTATGCCGGTCCATTTTAGCTCACTGATGCCTATAATATCAATGTTTATGCGCTCCATTTCTCTTTTAACTATTTCTAATTTTCCTAGTTTCATACTATGTACATTCCATGTTCCAATTATTAATGGATGTTTACAGTTGTTTCTCCTCATTTTGAGTGGTGCCACATCAGCAAGTTGAGCACCCTGGGGCTTTACTCCATTTCCGTTATCACGATAGACTGCTTTGAGGAGGCAACTCTTCCCCAGTAGTAGTTTGAGTGCCTTCCAACCTGAGGGCCTCATTTTCCGGCACTATATCTGACAGTGTTTCTTCACTATTCATAGGGTTTTCAATGGCTAGTTGTTTCGGGAGTGTTTTGTTAGTTCCTACTCCCTAGTCTGTCTTAGTCTGAAAGCTCAGCTGAAAACCTGTCCACCATGGGTAACCTTGCTCATGTCCTAGGTTACAGTGGCAGAGCTCTCAGCCTCATTGCAACACACAAGCCCCCACAGTGTGGCAAACTGACAGACCTATGGGGGATTCCCTATATCATTTGATATATAAAAATTCCCATGCATATCAACATGTGGCTTGCTTTTCTATGTTTCCCTTCTTAAGAAATGTACAAGAAATGGCTATGTGTCAATTAATGGAACTGAAATTTTACTTTATTTCTTCTAATATTTCACATTTAGCTAGGATCTCTAAATGATTTGATTTAGCTCATCCCACATTGTTAGACTTAATCTGACAGTTCACATTAATCAATAGATGTGATTTTCATTGACTGATAATTATGGAGAGCAATAGAAAAGCACACATGATATTTTCAGTAATCCTGGTTCATCTCCCAGGTTTTCATGTGATTCATGTCTTTTTTGATCTCCTTAATAGCTTCCTGATTTATTTTCTGAATTTGAATCCTACCACTTCCAAATCAGTTCTGTAAATGATTAAGGTTTTCCAAATCATTGCATCTTATTTTTATAAATGGAATCATGTTAAATTGCCAGGAATAAACCACATTTGATCAACAGAGCAAGCAGTTTCTTGTTGTCTAATCTGGTAGGCAAATAGTCCTCAGTGAGACCTATTTTCTGAATTGAACCTCTGCTTGTCTCTTCTGCTTAATTTTGCCATTCAAATCTCCATTTATGTTGTAGAAATTTATTATAATTCAGTTTTTTGATGTCTTTTTTTCTTTTTCAATCAGTCTTTGGTCCAGTTCTTCCCTCTGTGTAGGAGAAACTTGGCCTAGTTAATCGTTACTTATCTAATTGTCCCTGGGTTTGTAGCTCAGGTAACCCAATATAATATTCTGCAGT
>VMDO01016461.1:33790-47932 GCA_007922755.1 Pedetes capensis | reverse complement strand
CTAGTGAATATGCATGTGAAAATTTCTAAACAAAAAATAGCAAATAGACTCCAACAACATATTATCTTTTAGTAATAAAAAAATTCTCAGGAAACTAAGAAGGAAAGGAAACTCCCTCCCATGTTGCAGAGTATCCACATAAAGCTGACAGTTGTCATCACTATCAACAATGAAGTATAGAAGGCTTTCTCCCTATTATTGGAGTAAATCAAAAAATCTATACTCTCATTATTTCTATATGACATGGTCCTATCTAGTGCAATAGGACCCACCACCCCTTCCCTCCAAAAAGGATAAGGTATCTAATTGCATAGATTTCAAAGGAAGAAATATTATCTCTATGTACAGGCTACATGAATGAATACATAATACCCAAATATCCACAAAAATCACCTAAAACTAATAAATAAGCTTAGAATAACTACAGGACACAAAATTGAAAATACAAACCAATTATGTTTATATTACTAACAATGAAAAATTGTAAATGGATTGTATGCCTGCATAGGATAAAGTCAACTATCTGCAAACCTATGTGTGGGTTTAACAATCAATAAACATGAAAACTTACATGAAAAGTGAAATAAACTAGAATAAGAAACAAAAAAGCCAAACAATTTTGTTGTTGTTAGGTGCTGTCAAGTCGTGTCCAATTCACAGCAACCCTTATAGAGTTTTCAATGGCTAATTGTTTCGGGATTGCCTTAGGAGTAGGTTGCCACGTCCTTCTCCCGTTTCTGTGGTGCTGCGAGTGGAACTTGGGACCTCAGAGACTGCAGAGCAGCACTCTACCAGCTGAGCTAAATCCAGCCCCAAACAATTTTAACAAAAGAAAATCAATTTAGAGGAATCATGATACCTGACATTAGAAGCCGTGAAACTATAATAAATGTAACAGTTTGGTATTGATAAAGGGACAGATAATAGGTGAATGGAGAAAATAGAGTCCAGAAATAGATACATGTAAATAGGGTCAACACATTCTTTTAACTCCAAGATAAGAAGAGAAGAGAAAACTTTTCAGCAGATGAACTTAGAATGATTGGATATATGAAAAACATACCTCAACTTAAACCTTTATTTATATTAAAAACTCAAAATCAATCATATAACTTAAATTAAAAAATAAAATTAAAGAAACATATACTGAAGGAAATCTTTGTTCATTAAATTTCAGCCATGCGTTCTTAACAAGACATAGAAAGTTTAATCTTTAAAGAAAATTTTGATAAAATATATGTCATTATCAATAAAACTTGTGTGATTAAAAATCCTATCAGGCCTGGCACAGAGGCTCACACCTGTAATACTAGCAACTTGGGAGGCAGAGGTAGGAGGATTGCCGATTTGAGGCCAGAGGCAGACTGCATAATTTAGCAAGACCCTGCCTTGATAAAAATAAAACTAAAAAATGTGCTGCAGGTACAGCCCAATGGTAGAGTATTTGAAAAACATGTGTGGTGCTCTGGGTTTAAACCCTAAATGCCACACATAGACACCACACAACACATACACACACACACAATCACACACACACACACACACACACACACACACACACAGAAGGTGCTATCAATGCACTTGGGAGTCGGGAGGAGGCTCACAAATTTGAGGCCTACCCGGGCTACATAGTGAGGCACTATCTCAAAACCAAACCAAAAAACCAAACAAAGAAATAAAATAAGCAAGTAAATGAAAAAGATGCTGACAAAAGAAAAGAAAGTCAGACTTGGGGAAAATACTTATAAATGGTATATATAAATTTATCTGTTATCTAGTATATATCAAAAGCACTCAAAATTTAACATTAAGAAAAAAATTAGCTCCATTAAAAACTATGCCATAGCACTAAAAAGATACTTCATCCAAGGATATAGATGAATGTAAAACACCGCAGAAAAATATATTCATCCTAATGCAGTGTTCGGGGCTGGGATTTAGCTCAGTTGGTAGAGCACTGCGCTGCAGTCTCTGAGGTCCTGAGTTCAATTCCGAGCAACGCAAAAATGGGAGAAGGACCTGGCAATCCACTCCCAAGGCAATCTCGAAACAGTCAGCCGTTGAAAACGCTATGAGGGTTGCTATGAGTCAGATACCGACTCGACAGCACCTAACAACACAACAACAACAATGCAATGTTCAAGAAATACAAGTTCAAATATTGATGAGATTGTACCATCCACTTAAAAGCCTCAAAACAAAAGAATACTGAAAATAGGAAGTGCTGGTGATTATTCAAAACAATGACAAGTCACAAATATTGTTGGTGGAAATGCAATATGACAATCACTCTGGAAAAGAGATTGGTAGTGTCTTAAAATTTAAACATATGCTTATCCCATGACCCAAGAATCAAGAATTTACTGAAAAGATATGGGAAATTAAATTCACACACAAAACACACTCCCAAAAACCTGTATTCTAATGTTCCTAACAATTCCATTCATAACCACCAAGAACTAAATACAGCACAAATAACCTTTAACGGAGAGTGATTTACCAAGTTTTGATACATTTTTTCTAGAGACTATCTTCTACAATAAATAATAACGAACAACTGGCACATAAAACAACTTGAGTATATCTTAAGGGAATTGGGCTGAGTGAAAAAAGGCCAATCTCCTAATGTTCTCATACTATGTGATGTCAAGTTATTTGACACTCTGAAAAAGACAAAACAAAGTAAAATGATGGAGAAGAGGTTGCTGTTAGGGCTTTACGGGTTGAGGAAGGGTGTAACTGCAAAAGAATCATGGGAGAAGATTTTGAGGGTGTGGAATCATTCTGTGTTCTGACTCTGGTAGTTGTGCCTACACAAATCTATATGCACGTTAGAATTCATAAAACTATATACCAAAGAATATGTATTAATATTCAAAAACTTAAATTATGATAACCTCTAATGAGGAAGAAAAATAAAATTTTCTTCTCTTCATGGGACTTTTTTCCAGATATTGGATGCAATTTAATCTCCTTTCTTTAACACACTCATAAGATTAGCAGCCGAGGATATAAACAAATCATTTTAACACAACAAAAGCACAAAGTGAAGTGTGGGCTGTGGGAATGGGCAGGTTATTACCATCCTCTGAATGCCTACATAACAGGAACTTAAAATGAAAATGTTTCTCAGTTTTGGGTAATGTTCCAAGAATATACTGCTATACTCTGTGGCAAACTGTGTTTTCCATAAATTGCTATAATATCTCTCATGTCATTTCCTCTCTAACAATCTCCTTTCCATATCTCCATCAAAAGATAATGGCCATCTCTTCTCTCTTATTCAAATCTGACCAGAGTCTGTTACTGATACACCCAACAGAATATCACCCAAAATTCTGTGCCATTTCCAGACACAGTCCCTAAACAGCCTGACAACTTCTGCTTCTTGTCTGGTCATGCCTTTAGTTAACTCCACTGTCAATTGCTCTTTGGCACAAACCCATGAGAGACTCCAAACAGAAATCCTCCAGCTGAGCCAAACAAACTAAGAAACTTTGAGAGATATTAATAAATTGTTACTAACACTAAGTTTGGGGGTGATTTGTTGGTCTGCAACACAAACTAAAGCATACTTTTTCTCCAACATAAGATTATATTATCTAATCAACTAGTTGCATGATCTATAGCTGACCCCCACACGTTTGTCAACATGTCATCCTATGGGAACTGGCATATTGCTGTGATGCTGAAAGCTATGCCACCAGTATTTCAGATAACAGCAGAGTGACCCATGGTGGAGAGGTTTCAGCTGAGCTTCCAGACTAAGACAGACTAGGGAAAAGGACCTGGCAGCCCACTGTCAAAACACCTAACCATTGAAAACCCTATGAGTAGCAGAGAAACACTGTCAAAGTGCCAGTCCCACAGGCTGGAAGACATTCAAGAAATGACTGAAGGCAGGTTACCACCTCAAAGTAGAGTCCACCTTTATGATGGAAATGGAGTAAAGCCCCAGCTGCTGATGTGCCATAGCTCAAAATGAGAAGAAACACAGTGATTGCAACCATGGGCTCAAACATTTAAAAAATAATAAGAAGAAAGAACTGTGTGCCTGGCATAGTGCTGGATAGTGTTCTTTTCTGCTAACCATATCACTGTGAGTTGGACCTGACTGTACCACACCTAACAACAACAAAATAGCTAACTATCTAGATCTAAAAGAATTAGGAAAAATCAAAAGAGAAATAACATCCAGTGATTCTGCCCCCACTTCTTTCTGATCTGCTTGTGTTTTCCATTCTTAGGTATGATTGTTCATTTTTATATATCTAAATATATATAGTTTTTTCTTCCTTTAAGTTAGATTTAGCTCGCACAGATGAGAGAGAACATATGGTATTTCTATTTTTGAGTCTGGTTAATTTGCTTAAATTGATGTTCTCCACTTCCATCCATTTTGTTGCAAATGACATAATTTTATTCTTATTTCTGCGTAATATCTCATTGTGTATTTATACACAATTTTTAATCCATTCCATTGATGGACATATTAGTTGATTCCATACTCATGATTGTGAAGAGTGCTGTATTAAATACAGAAGTGCAGGTGGCTCTGTCTTATGATTACTTATGTTCCCTTGAATATATTCCCAGGAGTGGTATAGCTGGGTCATATGGGAGTCATATTCTTCGCTTTTGAAGGTACTTCCTTATTGATTTCCAAAGTGGTTGAGCTAATTTACAGTCCCATCAGCAATGTAAAGGTGTTCCTTTTCCTGTGCATACTGGCCAGCTTTTGTTATTATTTGTTTTTTTCATCTTAGCTATTCTTATTGGAGTGAGATGGAATCTCAGTGTTGTTTTGATTTGCATTTTCCTAATGGTTAGAGATACTGAGCATTTTTTCATGTTCATTATTCACCATTCATATTCTTCTTTTGAGAACTTTCTGTTCAGATACATTGCACAGTTATTTACTGGGTTATTTGTAATTTTGGTGTTTAAGTTCTTTGTATCTTCTAGAATTTAGTTCTCTGTCAGATGTGTAGGATGTCAAGATTTTTCTCCCATTTAGTGGGCTTTCTCTTTGCTATTTCCTTTATTGTAATGAAGCTTTTTAGTTTTATGTAATCCCATTTGTCAATTCTTGGTGCAGCTTCCTGGGCAATTGGAGTCTCGTTAAGGAAATGCTTCCCGATGTCTATTTGTTAAAGTAGGTTCCCTATCATTTCTTCTAGCAGTTTTAAGGTTTCTGGTTTTATGTTGAGGTTTCTGATTCATTTTGAGTTGACTCTCATACAGATTGAAAAATATAGGTCTATTTTTATTCTTCTACTAATGGATATCCAATTTTCTCAGCACCATTTGGCAAAGGTGCTATCTTTTCTTCAATAAATATTCTTAGACCCTTTGTCAAAGATCAGGTGGTTGTAGTTGCATGAATGTATCTCTGGGTGTTCAATTCCATTCACTTGATCTTCATGCCTGTTTTTGTGCCAGTACCAACCTGTTTTTGCCACTATAGCCCTGTAGTATACTTTGAAATAAGGGATTGGGATACCTCCTGTACTGTTTTCATTGCTTAGGATTGTTTGTGCCATATGCAGTCTTTTGTGCTTCCATATGAATTTTAGAATTATTTTTTCTATTTCTACAAAATCTGCCATTGAAATTTGTTGGGGGCTGCATTCAACCTGTAGATCACCTTTAGGAGTATAGCCATTTTCACAATATTAATTCTTCCAATCCATGAGCAATGGAGGTCCCATTTTCTGTTGTTGTTGTTAGGTGCCGTCGGGTCGGTATCCGACTCATACCGACCCTCATAGGGTTTTCAATGGCTGAGTGCTTCAGGATTGCCTTGGGAGTGGATTGCCAGGCCCTTCTCCCATTTTTGCGGTGCTGGGAATTGAACTTGGGGTCTCACAGACTGCAGAACAGCGCTCTACCCACTGAACTAAATCCCACCATTTTCTAGTATCCTGCTATTTCTTTCTTTAATGTTTTGAAGTTTGCATTATAGAGGTCTTTAGGGTCTTTGATTAGATTGATTCCTAAATATTTAAATTTTTGGCAGGCTACTCTGAATGGGGTTATTGTCTTCATTTCTATATCTTCCTGTTCACTATTTGTATACAGGAAGGCTATTGATTTTTGAGTGTTAATTTTGTGTCCTCCTACTTTGCTGAACATGTTAATTATCTCCAAAAGTTTTCTAAATTTTTAGGATTCATTATGTATAGGATCATGTCATTTTATTCTGTATTCCTTTCATTTCTTTCTCTTGCCTCATTGCCTTGGGTAGAACTTCAATCACAATTTTGAATAAGAGAGGAGAGAGTGGGTATCCTTGTCTTATTCCTGATCTTAGAAAAAATGTTTTCAATTTCTCCCCATTTAATATGATAGGGGCTATAGGATTTTCATAGCTGGCCTTTATAATGTTGAGATAAGTTCCTTCTATGCTTAATTTCTCCAGGACTTTCATTATGAAGGATGTTGAACTTTACCAAAGGCCTTCACAGCATCCATTAAGATGATCATTTAATATGTTATTGGCTATAGGTTTCTCATAGGTGGCCTTTATGATATGTCTGATTAATTAAAGACTTTGGAAAAATTATGTGCTTGGGACAGTATTAAGTTATTTATTTGGTTTTCAGAAAAAAATCAGTAATGCAGTTATAACAATCATCATGAGGAAAGTTGAAGATTGGAAAATTAATGGCCAAAGTTTTATAGTTAAAGGATAAAAAAGGACAGTCCAAGAGTGCTTGCTGAGTCGTGATCAGGCCACTCATGAGCTATGATTTCTGATACATCCCTTTTGAGCATTATAGGGGAGACAATAGATGTCTGGCATGGTCTCTTTTTTAAGTTAAGCCTGTTTGTATTTAGGATCCTCATTATAATACATTTAATTGTTGTCTTACTGACTAATTCTTTTCTTCTAGCCTTACCTTTATAAGATGATGATTCTTTCTTGAATTCTAGATGTTACAAACCTTAATAAATAATAAATTAAAACTTAAAACAAATTTTAAAATATTCTGTGTATTGTTTTCCTTAAACATGGTTATTAGTTTAGAAATATAATTTTCTTTTATCCATTTTATAAATATCTTTCTGTTTGTTGTATATATGTATATGTGTATAAATTTACCTTTCATAAATGTCTTGATTCACTTTTTAATCTGTTCAAATTTTTTTTATTAATGCTCTTGTACACCTAATAGAAATATCATTCCCATGTGAAACTTACGGTATACAATTTCATGTACCTTGTAGTCAGAGTGGTTTTGTGGCACAATTTCTTGTCACCAGTTAAAATGTATTTGCTTCTTTAAATGTCCTTTCCAAATTGATTATTCTAAAGTTTACTTAAATAGAAGAAAGATTTTATTAAAAAATAACTGACTAGCTCTTTGGTTTTTTGAGCAGTACCGTGGTGGTTGGGAAGAAGTGCCTTACAAAAGGTGCCAAAACTAGGGCCAAGAATAAAGAATTTGATCCATTTTCTAAGAAAGAGTGACATGATTTGAAAGCATCACCTATGTTTAGCATATGAAATATTGGGAATGTATTCATCAAAAGGACTCAAGGAATCAAAATTTCATCAGGTAGCCTCAAAGACCAGAAGTTTAAAGTGACCCTTAATGATCTGCAGAATGATGAAGATGCATTTAGAAAATCCAAGCTAATTACTGGTATTCAGGGCAAAAATCACCTGATGTCCCTGGTGTACATCTTTCCCATGGAAAAAAATATGTTCCATGGCCATAAAATGGCAGACCATGATTGAATCTCATGTTGATTTCACTATTACTCGTGGTTATTTTCATTGTCTGTTTTGCATTGATTTACTGAAAAAAAAAAAAGGAAGACTTCTTATACTAAGCACCAAACAGTCCACAAATCCAGAAGGTGATGGATAACATGATCTGAGAGGTACAAATGATTTGAAAGAAGTGTTCAATAAATTCATTCCAGAAAGCACTGAGAAAGACATAGAAATGTCTTGATGAGCTATTTATCATTTTCATTAAACATTTATTGAAATAGCAAAAATTCTGCAAAAACCCAAAATTGAATTGTCAAAATTAATAGACCTTCATGGAAAAGCTACTGGGAATGGTACAAGTGCTTAAGATAAATGAGCTGATGAATATGACCCACTTGTCCAAGAATCTGTTTAAAATTCAGATTTTTTAATAGAGCCAAATAAAAGAATCTTATTTGTGGAAAAAAATTAGGAACTAAAGATGATCTGCTGGTATTCCTGGAGAATTCACATTTTTTTCTTATTTATATATGGTACAACTGATTTTATGCAATGCTTTCTTGAAAACAGAGACTTGAAAATGCTCACATAGATGAAAGGCAATGCTGTGGGTACCAAAGAATAAAATGTTTCCTGAGGACTAACAAGACTCAGAAAGAAGCAGCTAATGGACTGAAAAATTATCTTCAATTTAAATCATTGCTAAGAGGTTTGAAATAATTATAATAATACCAACAATAGCAGAGAATGGCAATAATGCAAATGGGCTAGGTTATTCATGTAATACTGCTGACAATGTAAAAAGATAGATCACTACAGAAAAACATTTGGACTTAAATCATAATTGTGATGCAAGTGTATAGAAAAATATTCCCACAAAAAGACATGCAAATAGAAGGGAGGCCATTGGTGGGTGGAGGTGGGAGAGGGAGGAGGAGGGGCACAAGAGGGTAAAGGAGAAGTTATCTGTGCAATGTACAATGAAATGCATATATGGAAATATCACAATGAAATGCATGTCAGAATGAAAGACATTAAGTTGTACATTAAAATTTCCAATTAAATAAACCTTCAAGCACCTAAAAACAGAAAGAAAGAAAGAAAGAGAGAGAGAGAGAGAGAAGTTCATAGTGGGTAACAATTTATTTCTTTTAATATTCTCTCCATCCTTTTTTTTTCTTTTAACTTTATTTCTCATATTTTCCCTTTTCTTAGCATGAGTTCTGCTTTTGAATTATACCAAGGCATGTCTTTAATATCAAGTAGTCCTCAGTTGTTAAATTCCAGGAACAATGAAATTAATAGGTTACTGGTTATTAATGCTTTAAATTTTTAAGTTAATTTCTCTTTAACAAAAAAATAAGTACTACAAATCTACTTGGAAAATTGTGTGTGTGTGTGTGTGTGTGTGTGTGTGTGTGTGTGTGTGTGCATGGCACAAGGGATCAAACTCAAGGCTTTGCACATGTTAGGCAAATGGTTTGTATATAAAGTATCCCCCAAAGGTCATGGGCTTTAAAGTTACTTCCCAGCTGGTAACATTGTCCTGGGGGTACGTGGTACTTTGGGAGACAAGCCAAACTTGGCAAAAAGTGAGTTGCTTGGAGGTTTTTATCACAAAACTGTAGCTCTACTCTCTCCCTGTTCCTGGTCCACCATGCCATAATGTCAATAGCCAAAGGCCCTGACACTACAACCATGCCTGTCTTGTGAGTTCCCAATAAGCCTCTTCCCCCATAAGTTAGTTTGTATTGTTTATCTATTATGGCAATAACAGCTGGCCTCTACAGGGAGGGAGGTATCACTGAGCTACATTGCCAGATTTCAAGCTATTGGTTTCTTTGAGGCAGAGTCTCACTATGTAACCCAAGATAGCCTTGAACTCATAATCTTTCTCCCTTAGCCTCCCAAGTACTTGAAACATTTCTTAAGTAGCATTATGCCATAGCCACCTTGGCTTCTCAGTTATAAAATTTCTGTAAATTTTATTTATATATTTAATTTGATGAACAATTATAGGTAGCAAAATCAAAAAACAATTTTAAATCAAAATTACATCAATCTTATTTCTAGAGTTTTGCTTAGTTGACATAGGGAGTATTATAATGGATTGTGAATCTTATCTTCTCTTAGTAAAAATAACACTAGGACAAGCTAACATTAAAATTCCTAAAGATTTTTTCCATGTAGTTTCTTGTTAGCATTTAGGAATTTCACTAAGTGCTTTGCACTAGCTACAGTGAAACTTTAATAATTTGCAATGTCTTATAGAATTAAAATTTATTGTAACCATTTTCAAGATCTTAATCATTTTAGTGTCCTTGAGGTTTGTAACATGCCACTGCTACTACAAGTATATTTTTAATTTCTGCAGAACTACATTCAGGTATGGGCTAGGGTTTAGCTCAGTTGGTAGAGTGTTGCTCTGCACTGTCTGAGGACCCATGTTGGATCCCCAGCACCCCAAAGGTAGGAGCAGGATGTAGCAATCCACTCTTGAAGCAATCCCCTCCAAAAGCAATCAGCCATTGAAAACCCTATGAGGCTTACTATGAGTTGGACCCGACTCGATGGCACCTAACAACAACAACATTCAGGTTAGCAGATCCTAAAGACTTTTAGCCCACAAAGTAGCCATTAGTTTTGCATAGTTTAGATAAACCCTTTGCTGAAAAGGGATAGTTGAATGTGGTGATAACTAGTTACCAATAGTAGACTAGGTAATGTCTACTATTTCCAAGCTGGTAATAGTTTTGGTATGATAGGAATACTTGTTGTTGTTGTTGTTAGGTGCCGTGGAGTCAGTATCCGACTCATAGTGACCCTCATAGGGTTTTCAATGGCTGAGTGCTTCAGGACTGACTTGGGAGTGGATTGCCAGGCCCTTCTCCCATTTTTGTGGTGCGGGGAATTGAACTCGAGACCTCAGAGACTGTAGCACAGCGCACTACCCACGGAGCTAAATCCCAGCCCTGATAGGAATACTAGTGGATAATAATTTTGATGAGAGAATTCAGCCATTCTTTCTATCCCATATATATTTCTAATCTTCTAAATGTAAAATTCCAGATATGAAGGAAAAATTTAAACTATTATAAATGCAAGCATGGAAATTTAAAAATGGATACCACACTCTAAATTAACAATTAGCAGTTGTCACATCAAAATATCAGAGAAATATTAATCAGTTAGTGTATCCCTTTGACATTCTATGATGAAACTCCCATCAAATACTATCAATAGGACTTTCACTCCTTCAAACTACAAAGAAAATTTGTCACCAGACAATTTTCACAGCTCTAATTACAGTGTTGCTTTTGCAACACTACAATTAAGAGTGAACTACAATTTTCTCTGCTACTCTCAGCTGTAAAACCTAAAAATAAAAAGTTAAAAAATAAAACGTTGTGAATTTCACAAGGTATTTATTTCCTTAGGTCTTTAGCATATTAGCTTCCAAAATTGTGTTGGAATAAAATTTAATTCATATGCAAATATTCACAATGCAATACATGTCTGTCTTACATGTGTATCTATCTCAAAATGCCAACTTCTGATAATGCCTATGTTTTTCTCTTGATTTCTCTGTAATAATTTTCACTACTGCAGATGTGTGAATCAATGTGCCTACAAATACATTACTTGAATTTCTATTTTCTTTCTCCCTTTCCAAGGTGTGTGAATATTTCTATTTTATAATGTTTTATTTTTATATTCATATTTAACATAATCATTTTTAAATTACATGGTGCTAAGACATTTTTTTCAACTAACAACTTGGTTTGTATTTTAAGTAGCTCCTAGAATTATGGCTTCGTATTTTAAACCATTAATACAGTCTATGATGTACTTTCCCTACCTTCTCCCAATATACTACTTGATCTTGTAAATTTTATGTAATTTTCAAGGAAGTAATATTCACTTACAAAGATAATTTGGAATATATTTAACCATGCAGTTAAATCCATTGCAATTAGTATCCCTACCCACTGAGCTAGTATTGTTTACATGCAGTTTATGTCTCAGACTGATATTTGTACAGAAGGAAAGTGCTTGTAGCTTCAGTTGCAGCCCTAGGAAGTTAGACTTTAGTCAGTTTCACTTCCTCCAAGGACAGGATCTTGGAGAGTGTAGCAGCCCCTTGTTTGAAGACACCAAGTGAGCCAAAATGAGTCATATGCATGCTAAAACAGAGAAACTATGTTTGAGTTTCAATCAACTGACACTCCAGAGTCCAACACTTCTCTTACTTTAGTAAGAAAACACTATCACTAAATTGTGCCTCCTCTGCTTTATTCTGCATCTTCTTATCTCCAATTTTTGTCTGAATTCTTCTCTCTCTCTGTCTCTCTCCTCTCCTCTCCTCTCCTCTCCTCTCTCTACTCACCCTCCTCAGCTTCTCTTCTTCCTTCTTTTTATACCTTTACTATCTTCTCTGTCTTCCAGTTCTTTTTCATGGGTATAAAAGAGATTTTAGGCTTAGAAGAAAACAAAAGTGGAATAACATAACTTCTGAGCAAAAGTAAAATGTTTTGCAATCCTATGCACCCCTGAATCTCATCTACAATTGCATGAGTAATAGAGAAGTGATAGCAGTAACACAGTTATTATGTTATTAGGTGCCATCGAGTAGGTATCTGACTTATAGCGACCCTACCTACAACAGGTGAAATACTTTATCATTACTTCTCTGTTATTTATAGGGTTTTCAATGGTGGATTGGTTTTTGGGAGTGGGTTGCCAGGTCCTTCTCCCAGTAACACAGTAGTAAGCCTTTAATTGTATGTACCCTGTGCCAGGCATTTTTCCAGTGCTTTATAAAAACGTGATCTTTCAATCTTCATAGAAGTCCTAAGAGGTAGTTGGTTATTATTATCTCTATTATGTGTATGAACAGACATACACAGAGACATCAACTAACTTGTCTGAGGTCAAATAGCTGGCACATGTAAAAATTGAGATTTGGTTCTCTATTGTACATTTTAAAATAAAAACAGTCTTAAAGCACTATTTACCCTCAAGCATCCTATTAAAATCCACTACACATATTCCATGCATATGTTACAAAAGATATCTGCTTCATTCTTCAAAGAACCATTGAAAAGTACATTTTATAGCTAATCTTCATAGTACATGACATGTTTCTAGAACTCATAGAATGTAAATATTCATTATATAATGTTGCATAGTCCTTGTAGAAATTTAAGCAAATTCTCTTTTATCCTGTATGGAAATAGAAAATATTTACTTCTTAGCAGCAGCACATCAGCCATTGGAGCAGTCAACGTCACTCAGAGTCTGTTCTGCATTCCTCGGTATCCTAATGTCTTTTTCCATCTGCCCACTCTGGCTAAGAAATTTTAAGATTATTCTCTGACTTATGTTCTACTTTACTACCATCTAAAATTAGATAATAGTATAAGAATTTACTCCAAAATATATCTAAGGGGCCCAAGCTGTTCTAAGAATTATGTGAAGTTGTCACTTAAGTAAATATTTGCTGATTCTCTTATAGCCCTTATTATCTATAATTTGATTTTGTAACAAGTTAAAGTGATAAAGAGGATATAAGATAAAATCAGTCTTTATATTTGTACAATGTACATTTTATAATAGTTTCTACATATATTGTTAACTCTATCCCTCAAGAAACTTCTCATATAATAACTTAAAATATTCCATAAATCCTACTATATGTGTTAATCATATTTTTGAAAATGTGAAACTATCTTTCTTTACAAAAATAATATATACGCATTAAATATAAAAGGTACTTAAATTATTTTATGGACATTATGATGCAATTTACTCTTGTAATTCTCCATTTTTTTCTCTAAGTTGAATGTATTTCCTTAACTGTGAAGTCTAGCAGAAATATCTATGCCAGTCATTATGGAAAATTTCATATAAAATGTAAAAACAGGACTTGGATGGCCAAGATGTCATTGGGAGACATATGAAACATGAAAGTTAAAAAAAATGAAATTTACTATTAAATTTTTTGGCAAGGAGGCCTATCCAAATGTGAAGAGAAGCCTTAAGATCATGAGAAATGGAAAAACAAAAACAAAAACAAAAACAAAAAAATCAATGACACCTCTATAACATTGTGAAGTCTGGTAGCATAATTCCACCTGTCTCGTTTATTTTGCTCAAGATTACCTCAGTCCTTCTGGGTTCTTTGTAATGTCATGTGAATTTTAGTATTGTTTTTCTAATATTTGGAAGAATATCATTTTTATTTTGGTATGGATTATACTGAATTTGTAGTGATTTATTGATTTATTTATTATGTTTATTGATTTCACCTTTTATTGAAATTTTTCCTATTATTTTACTGTTTTATTCTGTAGCTGTCATAGATGGGATTGTTTTCTTGATTTCTATTTCAGATAATTGATTGCTGGCACGTAGCAAAA
>VMDO01016461.1:0-33690 GCA_007922755.1 Pedetes capensis | reverse complement strand
CTTTGATGAAGATGCTAACAGTATATATTGGAGAAAAGATAGCTTCTTCAACAAATGTTACTGGGAAAATTGGATATCCATACGTAGAAGAATAAAAATAGACCCAAATTTCTCAATCCACATGAGAGTCAGCTAAAAATGGATCAGAGACATCAATATAATACTGGAAACCTTAAAACTACTATAAGAAAAGACAGGAAACATACTCCAACACATATGCATAGTCAAGTACTTCCTTAACAAGACC
The DNA here is from genome assembly GCA_007922755.1 of Pedetes capensis. Taxonomy (NCBI): domain Eukaryota; kingdom Metazoa; phylum Chordata; class Mammalia; order Rodentia; family Pedetidae; genus Pedetes; species Pedetes capensis. The sequence continues at coordinate 33,443 of VMDO01016461.1, read as the reverse complement.
CCAATGGGCCAGGAAACTTCACCAAGAATCAACACATATGATTATTTAAAAGTAAAATGCTTCCATAAAGCAAAGGAAACAATTGACAGCAAAAAAGGAGATCCCACCAAATCAGAGAAAAATCTTTGTATCTTACATATCTGACAGAGGACTAATTTCGAGAATATACAAAGAACTTAAGAACTCAAACACAAAAATAGTAAATAACCCAATAACTAATTGGGTAATAGAACTGAACAGACAGTTCTCATAAGAAATAGGAATGACCAGTAAACATATTCAATATCCCTAGATATTGCTGGTGTTGTTAGGTACCATTGAGTCAGATCCAATTAATAGCAACCCTATGCACGGCAGAACAAAACACTCCCTGATTTTGTAGACACTGTGTCAATCCATCTATTTGAGGGTTGTCCTTTTTTTCATTGAACTGCCACTCTCTCAAATATAATGGCCTTCTCCAGAGACTGCTCCATCTTGACTATATGTCCAAAATACATAAAACAAAGTCTAGACCTCCTTGCTTCCAGGGAGCAATCTCATTTGCATTTCTTCTAGGACAGATCTGATAGCTCTTTTGGCAGTCCATGGCATATTCAATATTCTTCTCCAGAATCATAAAAAGCACCAATTCTTCTCCTGTATACCTTGCTCAATGTCCAGCTTTCACAACCATATTATGTAACTGAAAATACCATGGCACGAGTCAGGCACACCTTTGTCTTCAATATGACATCTTTATTTTTTAATACTTTAAAATGATCTTTTGCCACAGCTTTTCCCAATGCAATGTATCTTTTGATTCCTTGACTGCTGCTTCCACTGGTGTTCATTGTAGAACCAAGTAAAACAAAATCTTGAACAACCTCAATTTTTTCTACATTTATTGTGAAGTTGCATAGTGACCTAGTTGTAAGGATTTTTGTTTTGTTGTTGTTTAGTTGAAAGCACACTGAAGGCTATGTTCTTTGTAAATGTTTCAAATTCTCTTCACTTTCAGTAAGCAGAGTTGTGCATCCACATAATGCAGGTTGTTAATGAGGCGTCCTCCAATCATGACATCACATTTTTCTTCATAAAGTCCAGCTTCTCGGATTATTTCTTCAGCATATAAATTGAAGAGATATGGTGAAAGAATGCAGCCCTGATGCACACTTTTCTTGACTTTTAACCAAGCAGTTTTTCCTTGTTCTGTTAGAATACCTGCCTCCTTGTCCATGTACAGATTCCTCATGAGTACAATTACATGCTCTGATATTCTCATTTTTTTTCAGTATTATCCATAATTTGTTATGATCCATGCAGTCAAATGCCTTTGCATAGTTGACAAAGCACAGACACCTTTCTGGTATTCTCTGCTTTCAGCTAATATCCCCCTAGCCATTAGGGAAATGCAAATCAAAACAACACTGAGATTATATCTCTAAGAATGGCCAAGTTTAACAAAATAAATGACAAGAAATGCCAGAGAGCATGCAGAGAGAAAGAAACTCTTTTACACTTCTGGAAAGACTATAAATTAGTTCAGCCACTTTGAAAATCAATATGATGGTACATTAGAAAAGTAAGACTAGAACTACCATATGATCCAGTCATACCACTCCTGGCAATGTACCCAAAGAAAGACAAGTCATCATACCACAGGAACATGTACTCTTACATATTTAATGCAGCACTCTTCACAATTGCAAAGGTATGGAGTCAACCAAGATATCCTTCAGCAGAGGAGTGGATTGAAAATTTGCAATATATATATATATATACACACACACACACACATATATATACATATATATACACATATATACATATATATATATATATATATATGAATATTACTCAGCAGTAAAGAAGAATGAAATTATGTATGGAAGTGGTAACATTATTCTAAGTGAATTAACCCAGACTCAGAAAAATAAATGCCATATGTTCTTACTCATGTGTGGGAGCTAAATCTAACTTAAAGGGGAAAATTTACATATGTTGATATATAAAAATGAACAATCATATTTATCTATGAATGGAAAATATAAATAGACATGATAGGAGGGGTGAGGGGATCAGCAGTAGGAATCATGGTTGTGGAAGGGGTAAGGAGTTGGGGAATAATACAGAGGGGAAGGAGGGAGAAGAAAAGCACAAAGTATGTGATGAAACTATATCAATATGGGAAAAAATGGGGAGGAAAAATCAATGAAGGTATAACCCATGGTTGTTTATGACTGTCATTAGATATTAATTAAATTTCCTACTTTTTAAAAAAGATAGAAATACTTGACCATTTTTCCTCCTCTAGTACGTGACTATGTCATCATTTCTTGCAACAGCTTTTATTATTGTGTCTTGTGATTTATTGTGTTTGTTGGTTTATTGCTAAATGCAAGCTGCCTTGCCCTTATCCTTATTTATCACTTGTAGAATTAATTTTGAATGATTTCTAAATTCATTCTGCAGTGTAATGAAAATAAAAGTGATAGAAAAGGATTAACACTAAAAACTGTGGCTTCTACATTATGCATGCATCTTTCTTGCTTCACTAAGTGTCAGTTTACTCTCCCATTAGAGATGGTGTTCAGGTAACATCTAAGATCCTTTATGATCTAATAATTTGCAAGTTTATTTTCCCAATCAAGGAGTTAAAAAATAAACAAATGTGTGTATGTTTTGAAAATTGGCTGCTTTTGCTTTTCCCATTGCATTTGTTTGTTTTGCCTCTCCTTGTTACAGGAGATGAATGATGTTTAAATAGTGATCTCCATCTTGGCCAAATGAATCTTTTTAATTCTTGCTCTACGATGGTATCTTATGTTTATTCTATGTTATTTAAAATGTTATCCATCATGTTCACCTTTTGTTCTCTCTAACTTGAATGAAATAATATTTTATTTTCATATACAGAGAGGGAGAGTATGAGTGTCTCTCTAGAAAATATTGAATAATTTTCTAAGACTCAACACCATTGGATTAAATTTAAAAAGATGGAAATAAAACTCTTCATTTCACTGTTTGCCTCTCCACTGTGAAATACTTATTAAAATGACAGTCTCTACATCATAAGCTTACATTCCAGCAGAATTGAAAAAAATAACCAATTATAAAACTATTTTTTGGGTGGCTATAGAAATCATAAAGAGTATTAAAACAAGATAAGAGAAGTAAGGAAGACTAGAAAGTGTGTATTCAATTTTTTTAAAGTGGTGTAAAAAAGACATCATTGATAAGTCGAATTGTTTTTCATTAAGAATCCTTAAGGAAATGAAGCAGTACTAATTTTGTATTTCGGGCTGGGGTTTAGCTCAGTTGGTAGAGCGCTGCCCTGCAGTCTCTGAGGTCCCGAGTTCGATTCCCAGCATCACAAAAATGGGAGAAGGACGCACAACCCACTCCCGAGGCAATCCCCAAAACAATCAGCCATTGAAAACCCGATAAGGATTGCTATGAGTCGGACATGATTCGACAGCACCTAACAACAGCAACAACAACAATTTTGTATTTCAGGGAAGGACTTTTCAAGCAGAAGGAGCAAGTACAAAGACCTTAAGGTAGGATCATTTTTGATGTGTTCTACCAATGCCAGTGTAGCTATAGGAAGTATTAGGAGAAAAAACAAGAGCAGTCACTTCCTTAGTAAAATGGCGGAATATAAACTGTGATGTGGTGAAGAAAAAGAGTCAGGATAAGAAAGGATAGACTTTATTCTTAAGAGAGAAAGACTGAAAGAACGCAGAAATTGTAAAGGAGGTGATGAGACATTTCAAAGTGCAGAGACCAAAAGGACTATGTAGCAAGAAGGAGTGGAGCAGGATGCATCTCCAGTCAAATCTGACCCAGTGTGTGTGGGAGGGAGACAGAAACTTCATCTAAAAGATAAACTAGGCAGCCCTAGTGAAGAGACTGTCAATCCTACAAGCTCACAATCCTTTGCAAACTTTGGATCCAGTTGGGGCATTTAATGAGACATTGCCTCTTCCTTCTTAAAGGGTCAGCATTGGAGAAAAGAATCATTTTGTCACACTCCACATCTCAGGGGGCTGTGACCAGACTCCATCTTGGGAGTAAACTTATTCTTTGAGACTGTTTGTAAGTGCTATTGAATTAGATCTGACTCATAGTAGTCTTTAGCACTCCAGAGTGAAACACTACCCAGCACTGTGCCATGCACATGATCTTTTTTGTATTTGAACCCATTGTTGTAGTCACTATATTTCTTCTCATTTTGTGTCATGATACATCAACAAAAGGAGGTCCCAGCGGCTTTATTCCTTTCTCATCATTAAAGTTGACTGTACTTTTAGGACAAAACTCTTCCTCAAAGCAAGAGTTTCTTCAAAGCCTTCCAGCCTGTGGGGCTCATTTCCTGGCACTAGGTTTAACAATGTTTCTGTGCTATTCACAGAGATTTCTGTGGCTAATTGTTTTGGGAGTAGGCTGCTGTGTTCTTTTCCCTAATCTGTCTTACTCTGGAAACAGCAGAAACCTCTCCACCATGGGTGGCCCTATGGATACATTAAATACCAGTAGCATAGCTTTCAGAATCACAGCAGCATGCAAGCCCTCACAGCACGATAAACTGGCAGACATTTGGGGGTGACCTATTCTGAAAGACTGAAACTAAAGAGCAATCAGGGGTCTTGGAGACTATGGGCAACCTGCCACAACCCCAGCATGGGATACACTTATGGCAGGGAGTTACAGAGAGTGGAAACATGATAGGCTAATATGCTGACAAGTTCTTGCAGCAGGAGTCTCTAATAAGGTGGAGAGTACAATGCTCTCTGGGAAGAGGAGCTGATCCCACCTCCTGAGGGGTACTCCAGAGACTGATAACACCTGAGCCCAAGGAAAGCAGGCATCCCTACCTATGGAGCCAATTATCTGCCATATAGTTCAGTGTCTATATAATTTAGAACTCTGAAGCTCATTGATAGCAGAGTATAGTTGTTGGTATCTAAAACCTCATCTCACTTTCAGAGTGCTTAATTTTTGCATGATATGAAAGTGCTGAGATGGGCCATTCAGTACAGAACTCAGTGCATGTTTGTTTTCCACACTTCCCAACACATTGTGAGGATATCCTTTGGCTTTGACATTAGGGATCATTAAAAGCCTATGTTATGCCGATGACAGAACTCTGCTTGCTAAAGCTGAGGAGGATTTGAAACATTTACTAATGATGATCAAAGAACACCACCTTCAGTATGGATTGTGCCTCAACATCAAAACAAAAATCCTTACAACTGGGTCACTATGCAACTTCACTATAAATGGAGAAAAGTTTGAGGTCATCCACGATTTTGTTTTACTTGGTTCTACAATTGGCACCTGTAGAAGCAGCAGTAAAGAAATCAAAAGATGCATTGTGTTGGGAAAAGCTGTGACGAAAGACTTCTTTAAAGTGTTGAAAAGTAAAGATGTCACATTGAAGATGACCATATGTGTGACTCATGCCATAGTATTTTCAGTCACAACATATGGTGGTGAAAGATGGACATTGAATAAGGGAGACAGAAGAAGTGATGCTTTTGAATTATGGTATTAGAGACAAATATTAAACATACCATGGACTGCTAAAAGAACCAACAGATCTGTCCTAGAAGAAGTGCAACAACAGTGCTCTTTAGAAGCAAGTATGGCTGCACTGCATCTTAGGTATTTTGGACATATAATCTGGAGGGATCAATCCCTGGAGAAAGATATCATGTTTGGGAGGGTGGCAGGTCAATGAGAGAGGAAAACTTTCAAACTTGATGGAATAACTCAATGTCTGCAACAATGGGCTTAGGCATAAGTAAGATCATGTGCCTGGCACAGAATCCAGGAGTATTTCATTCTGTTATAAGTAGGGTTGTTATCAGTCACTCCTGACTCCATGGTAGCTAATAACAGCAATAATGCATCCTTCTACACTTGAACATAGGATTTTGAAAGATAATATTTTGAAAATTCTAACTATATAAATAAATTACTTCAAAAAAGTATACAACTTAAAGATTTTGAAATTCAAGAATATAATTACTTAATGATTTTTCATCATAGTTTATACAAATACATGTTACTTTAATTAGCAGCATTTTAGGTATGTTTATATGATTGTCATTGTTAATAAAAATTTGGTATAGGCTATATGAAGTAAAACACACTAATGGTCAGTCAGTCGCACATACATTTAAATATAACTGTAAGTACTGTGGGTGTATTTTCACACATTTGCATATATGCAGTACAAATGGCTTAGAAAAATTTAAATATGTATATACACAGGTTTCCCACATAACATATACAACACTTGGAGACATTTATATATGTGTACACACCAAGTTCCCTCTGAAAGACTTTTAGAATATTACAAAACTTAACTCACTTCTCTGTGCAATTTTCTTCTTAAAATACTTCACAGAAAACTCTAAAAGTTGTGTAGGCTCAGTGAAGGCAAATGATTAGCATCTAATCATATGTTCTGAATGTTTGAAGGATTCTTTCATTCTCAACATTGTTCAAATGGGAAACATCTTAGAGAATATTTTACCTACAAACAATTCATATGCCACTCAGGATATCTTTCACCTAATCTTGGATCTTTTCCCCTTCACAGTTAATAACAGATGTAAGTCAAAAGGAGGATGGCAGATTTCCTGCCTATCAATCGTTCTTCTAATTTTCTGTCTCATAGTATGACTATTAAATGAAATTATACACATGAAAACACATTGAAAAAGCTACACAAATGTTAACTCTCATTTTCAGAAATTTGTTCTGAGTTTTATCTGTGCTATTTAACTATGTACCTGACTTTAGAATATTCCTAATGTGACTCACTAGATCTGGAACATTTTCCCCTACCTCCTTCTGTGGATCCTTCTTATCCATCACATTTCATCTTTATTTTCACTCCCTCAAGGGGGGGGTTGCATGAGTCCCCCAAATAATTACCTCTTTTATCCTTGTCTCATTCTTCATACAACTTACCATAGCTTGTAAAGTCTTGCTCATAATATTTGCAAAATGAGGGCAGTAAGAATTAACTTGGTGGCATCAAAACATTGATACAATGATTAAATGAGATTATTTATGTAAAAATGATTCCCAAGCCTATAGAAATAGACAATTTAAGGTTCCATGATTACTTTGAGAAATTAAACTTTCAGAATTTATCTATCTTCACCCTCTTTTCCACCAGCCACTCTCAATTTGAAGCACAAAAACTACAGAGGACCCAGAGCAGCAAATGAATATGCTTTATTATTCCTTGGTCCTTGACTTAAAAGCTCTGTGTAGAGTGATGGGAAAACTGTGGGATTATATGGAGAATATCTTTCATAAGGTTAAAGGTGGGGCTGGGTTTTAGCTCCATTGGTAAAGTGCCACTCTGCTCTCTTTGAGGCCCTGGGTTCCATCCCCAGCACCACAAAAACTGGAGAAGGACATGGCAATCCACTCCTGAAGCAATCTTGAAAGAATCAGCCTTTGAAAACCCTATGAGGATTGGACTCAACTCCACAGCACCTAATAAAACCAACAAGGTTAGAGGCAGATGGATGAAAAAAGAAATCTTTAACCAAGCTAGAATAGTGTATTGCTTTTCTCCCTTGAAAGTATGGGAGAAAAAAAAATTGTCCTCCAAGCAAGAATAGCAATTAATTTGAGTGTAGTTATTTTGTGTACGGAGAATGAAATCTGGTTCCTTGCAATCTCTTATAGTTAGCAAATAGTTAATTTTACTATCATTTAGATATGAATAGTCCTTGAAATGTGGATGATCCTCTTTGGTGGACTATCTCTATACATTTATGTATTTTATACTTGTACATTTCTTCCAAAAATTGAAAAATTTCAATATTTGTGTAGAATTGCTTAAGGCTTTTACTTTATTACTTTCATCAAAGAAATATATAGCACTTATTTTTACTTTTAATTTCTATACAGTTTTATATTAATTTGGGAATCTCAACCTTCCTTCAATTCTGAAAATTAGCCACTGCTCCTCAACATCAGAAATAGATTTTCTTCTATTTTCTTCTGTGAAGGAGAATGAGGGAAAATTGAAGAGTTACATAAAAGTAGTCTGACTTATAGAGGCTGGAGAACAATTTATGCATCAGGATTACAACATTAATGAAGGTTACACCATTTTAGGCTTACTTTTTATGTTACAATCACACGCAACATACTTTGTACTTCCATGAAAATACAGGAAATTTTACTAAAATTTTAGTGTAATTAGTATGTTGGCAGACATAGATACTTTAGTCAAAATTAAATGCACATTACAGGGCAAGGAAGCATGATTAAACATACTAAAAATGATATCTCTCATTTGTGTTATAGGTAATTCTTATTTGAGATACTGTGATATTTAACCTGGAATGCCAATATCAGTGATTTCTCAAAAAGAAGTAACAAGATGAGGAATATTTTAGGCACAAGAAATGAATACCTAGTGCTTTCCTTTGGGTAAATACAAGCATAACACAAAAAGAAACACACAAATAAAGATGGCCATAAATATAATTTGAGTCAATATAAGGACGTCTTCTACTGTCAAGTGAAAAGATAACATTAAGAATAAGAAGCCGGGAATCCATGCCAGGTTTTGAGCAATAGATTGGAACAATTAAAGCTTCAACAAAATAAGCTTCACAGTTACAACTTAAAACACAATCAGAAATATAAAATTAAGATTTTTGAATAGTCAAAAGGTCAAGAAATAGGGTCAGGTAAGAATATCCAAAAGAATAATCATGGCAGTCCAAATAATATAAGACAGAAAAACCTCAGAAAGACTTTATGTTAGGATGCTCAAAATCATATGAAAATAGATACATTTCATAAATTTATTGAAATTATGATGTTCCTATAAGTGAAACACTGAAATGTCTCATCAGCTGACAAACGGTAGTAACTCAAAATTTTATAATGAGATGAAATTGATGCTAATGTCTATGTATTGTGTTCTGAGAAAAATACATTTGAAAATAATCAAGAATGATATGTAAATTAGTTGAGATAATATGATAAAAATGAAATCCAATTTAACCTGAGAGTCAGAAGATGGTTTTTCAAAAATCAGTAAGTTCACACAGGCTTGCTTTCCTACTCAGCAACATGAGTGTAGGGTTGCTGCACCACTTGGCCTAGCTTTCTTGTTGCTGGCTATAAAACTATATTATTCTATAAATCCACTGTTACTTAGCTTGTGCATAGGTGTTACCAAAATATCTGAAAGAACAATTTAAAAGAGGAAAGGTTTATTTTTGGCTCAAAGTGTCTGAGGTTCAGTCCATATTCTCTGGAAAGTTATGGTCAAGGAGATGGCAGGAATTCATGGCAAATGAGACGTGTTCACATCTTGGCAGATCAGGAGCAGAGACACCAATTTGAAACTCAGGCTACTTACTTTCCAGGACATGCCCCAAATGACCTATGTCCACCGGCTCAGTCCCCTTCCCAGAGATCCATACCGTCTCAAAACAGTATAACCACCTAGGGGCTCAGAGTTAAAAAATGACTTTGGAAGATATTTTAGATTCAAACCATAACATCTAGATTTTTACATTATGAAAATTTAAAGAGTTACAGTTTTCTTAATAACCATACATAAATTTACCAATAATTGGATTAACTTTTATTGATATTTCACTAATGTTTTACTCATATTGGTAAAATGTTTTGAGGTGATCTTTTTCTCCCATTAACTTAAACCACTACACCCTCAAGAAATTTATTGTATTATAATTGATATTAAATGAACTATGTTGTTGTTGTTAGGTGCCGTCGAGTCGGTATCCCACTCATAGCAACCCTCTGTACAACAGGGGAAACACTATTGTCAGTGCTTCTCTGCTGTTCATAGGGTTTTCAATGGCGGATTGATTTTTGGGAGGGGGTTGCCAGGTCCTTCTCCCAAGCCTACAGCTACTGGTGTTCCCAGGTGGTCTCCCATCCAGGTACTAACCAGGCCTGACCCTGCTTAGCTTCCGAGATCTGATGGGATCAGATGCCACAGGGCTACAGCTGCAGGCCCAAATGAACTATACATACTTACAAATATAATTTTATTTCTTTACAAATGTATTTACTTGCAGAACTGTTTGTAAAATCAAGATAATTAAACACTCATCACCTTAAAAAGTTCTTCTGGGATCTTTTGAATAACACTTTCAAGTACACTATATGCTCCATCCTAAGGCAACAACTAAATAAATTTCTGTTATGATAGGTGAGTTCCATTTTCTAGAACTAATGTAAATAGAAACATGAATTATACCATTTTCTGCCTGTCTTTTTCATTTAGCGTAATTATTTTGTAATTCATCCATGTTGTAGCATGCATTAATAGCTCATTTCTTTTCAATGCTAAGTAGTTTTCCATTGCATAGATAGATCAAAGTTTGTCTTACATTCACTTTTTGATACATATTTGGATTTTTCCATTTGGGAAATATTAAAAATAAAGCTGCTATTAATATTTGTGTGCAAGAATTTCTATGGATATATAGTTACTTGTTCTTAACAAGAAACCTGTCTCCTTGTCTTTGTTCCTTTGCATGTAATTATCTGTATAACTATGTTTAAGAGTCTCTCTTTGTTTCTAGGTATCAGAAATTTTATTATAATTTACCTTGTATTTTCCTTTCTATTTCTCGTATTTGGAGTTCATCAAGATTTTTGAATCTATGGGTGGTAATTAAATATGGAAAAATCTGGAAAAACTTCAAATATTTTGTTTCCTGACCTTCCTATTTCTTTTTCGTTTTCTTTGTATTTCTTGAAAAAATACAAGAGTACACATACTACATATATATATATATATATATATATATATATATATATATATATATATATATATATATATATATATATATAATTTACAAGTATGTTATTGTTAGATGCCCTTGATTCAGTGTCCGACTCACAGCCACCCTACATACAACAAGCAAATCACTATTTTCAGTGTTTCTGTGCTATTCATAGAGTTTTCAATGGCAGATTGATTTTTGGGAGTGGCTTGCAAGGTCCTTCTCCAAAGCCTACGGTATTTGACCCTCCCAGGCAGTCTCCAATCTAAATACTAACCCGGCCCAACCCTGCTTAGCTTCCAAGATCTGATGGGCTCCAAGGCCAAGGTACTACAGCTGCAGGCATTTACAAATATACACACACATATTTATGTATGTGTTTGTTAAAAATTGTCCCACAGTTCTTTACACTGGGACTGGTGGTGTAGCTCAATGGTAGAAACACTCTTTGAGCATATACAAGGCTTTGGAGTCAATCCTCAGTGTACCCCAAGACATAAAAGTTGTTAAACCTTTGATCTTCTTTATTACTTGTTTGTTTGTAATGGTGGAGATCGAATTCAGGGCCTTGTGCACCCTAGGTAAGTGATCTACTGTTAAGCTACACTGCCAGCCCTGATGTTCAGTTTCTGTTTGTTTGTCTTCATTCTGTTTATTTTCTATTCCATTTTAGATCATTTCCATTGCCATGTCTTCAATTTCACTATTCTTTCCTTTTACAGTATCTAGTCTGCTATTAATGCAGTTATTTTCCATCTCACATACTGTATTTTTCATTTCTAAAAGTTTGATTTGTGATTCCTTTTGTATAATTTGGATATTGAATGCCTCCCAAAGGTCCATGTGTTAAATGATTGGTCCCAGCATCTTGTCTTGAGAGGTAGTGGAAACTCTGAGAAGTGTGGCATAGTGGGAGGTCTGTAGGTGATTGTGTAAATGCCCTGGGATGGAACTGTGGGGCATTGGCATCTTCTTCCTCTTTGCTTCCACGTTTATAGCCTGAGTCATTATTACCTCCCCAAGTGATTATATGATGATGCACTGCTTCACCATAGGTCCAAAGTAAAGGATGACAACTGATAATGGACTAAAACCTCCAGAACTGTGAGCCAAAGCAAGCCCTTTTTCTTTATAAGTTAATTCCCTTTATAAGTTAATTTCTTTATAAGTTAAAGTTAATTTCCTCAGGTATTTTCTTATAGTAATGGAAAGCTAGATAACAAAATGTTTTTCATATTTTTCCTTAAAATTTGGAAGAAATGATAAGCCATTGTAATGTTTTAAAGTAATTGCCTGATAATTATAACTTTCCTATCAATTATAGGTCATATAGTTAAGGGCTTTTGTTGTTGTTGTTGTTTATTTGCTTTTTGAGATACATTGGGATTGAACTCAGGGGCTTATTTTGAGACAGTCTCACAAAGTTATGTAGGCTGCCTCTATCCTTGAATTCTTGATCCTCCTGCCTTAGCATCCTGAGTCACTGGGATTATAGACATGCACTGTGGTGCCTGGCTATGGGTCAGTTTTCATCATCATTGTGGTTTTTATTTTCTGTGCTTTTCTTTGGTCATATTTAGTGGCTGCCAGAAAGTGTTACTCTTACCTTATTGGATTGACAGTGTGTTTAAATTTCTTGAAATACTCCTGACCTTTTTCCTTTGGACAAAAGTATGTTAGAAAGAGTTTTAACTCTTTTGGGCCTTTTGAGGTTTTCTGGTTTATTAGCCATAAGAAGAGCAGTGCTCAGTCTGGAGATAATCCATACTATTAGGGCAAAATCTGTACAAGCACTGCACCCCTGGTAATGTGAATCATGAGGTTTTCCAATCAGGCCATCTTCTAAACTTTGTATTATGGACTGTCATTGCTCCCTCTAAATCTTTTAGGAAGTTCAGTCCTTGAAGTTGTCAGGTGCCATGGAGTCAGTGTCCAACTTATAGCAAGCATACCTACAATAGGTATTAACACTATTGTTAGTTCTTCTCCGCTATTCATAGGGTTTTCAACAGCTGATTCTTTTTTGGGGGTGGGTTGCTGGATCCTTCTCCCAAGCCTGGAGCACCTGGTGTTCCCAGGTGGTCTACTATCCAAGAACTAACCAGACCTGGCCCTGCTTCATTCTGAGGGCTTAGATTCCAACAGGATCTGACATCACAGTGGTATGGCTGCTAACTGTCTCATATGTGTTCAGTGATCTGTTATTAGATGAAAACTTGAAGAGATTTTCCACTCCTTTCTGAAATTCTTTCCAAGAGCAGTTCTTTATTCTCATGGACTCTCTCACATGAACCCTCTCTCCATCTTCTCATGCCAGGAGTCCTCAGAGGTTTAGGTGAGCATCCCCTCCATATGCTGTACTCTGATAATTCAAAGGAGTAAGCAAGGCAATCATTAAATTCACTTCATGTGTTTTGAATCACTTGAAGACCACTGTCCTTCACAGTCTATGATCATCTTCTGAAAACCATACAGTGTGTCCATCTTTATATTGTTTCAGTATGGAAGTGGGTTGAGTAGTAGGGCATATCATCCCCATATTTTACCTATGTTGATTAAAAGCTCAATTAACATTTTAGTTTCAAGGTCTCGAAATCCCAAGATTTTTAAGAAGTTGTAAAGATATTCTGTTTTTTAAAAATATTTCATCAATGCAGTCAAATGCATTCATACAAACTTCCATTTCCCTAATAATAGTAGTAGTAGTAGTAGTAGTAGTAGTAGTAGTAGTAATAAACTACTTGTGGAGTAACAAACCTATAAAGCCTATAAACCATGCCCTGATTACTTATTATGTCCAGATATTCTTGTCATCATAAAAATGTGTAGTACCATCCAGGGAAAGAACATTGACATCTAGGAGATATATTCACAAAATGGGCTTTAATTTGATGAACTCAGTACAACATAAGTTCAGTCACTTTAGGTAACTTGGAATAAATCATGTCATGTGCTTTGACATAGGTCAAACAGTATTCCTAATTTAGGCTACATAATTATAGTATTCTATATACAGGTATCAAATTGACTACATATATGGAAAGAGACAATGGAAAAGCTCTGTACAAAATGTCAAAACAAGACCAGGTGCTGACTGTGGATCAGACCATCAACTTCTCATATGCAAGTTCAAACTGAAGCTGAAGAAAATTAGAACAAGTATACCAGAGCCATGGTATGACCTTGAGTATATCCCACCTGAGTTCAAAGACCACCTCAAAAATAGGTTTCATGCATTGGACACAAATGATAGGAGACCAGAAGAGTTGTGGCATGACATAAAAGATATCAACAAGAAGGAAGAAAAAAGTTCTTAAAAAGACAAGAAAAAAAGAAAAGACCAAATTACATGTCAAGAGAGACACTGGACCTTGCCCTCGAACATCCAGCAGCTAAAGCAAAAGGAAGACATGATGAAGTTAAGGAACGAAAGAGAAGACTTCAGAAGGCAGCTTGAGAAGACAAAGACAAATATTATAATAACATGTGCAAGGAGCTGGAGGCAGAAAACCAAAAGGGAAGAACACATTCTGTGTTTCTCAAGCTTAAGGAAGTGAAGAAAAAATTCAAGCCTCGAGTGGCAATAGTGAAAGATTCTACAGGGAAAATATTAAATGATGCAGGAAACATCAAAAGAAGATGGGAAGAATACACAGAGTCATTATACAAGAAAGAATTGGTAGATGACCAACCATTCCAAGAGGTTGCATATGAAGAGGAACCAGTGGTGTTGAAGGATGAAGTGGAAGCTGCCTTGAAAGAACTGGCGAAACACAAGGCTCTAGGAATTGATGGGACACCAATAGAGATGTTTCAACAAACAGATGCAGCACTGGAGGTGTTAACATGTTTATGCCAATAGATTTGGAAAACAGCTACTTGGCCAACTGACCAGAAGAGATCCATATTTGTGCCTATTCCCAAAAAAGGGGATCCAACTGAATGTGCAAAATATCAGACAATATCATTAATATCGCACACCAGCAAAATTCTACTAAAGATCATTCAGAAGCGACTGCAGCAGTATATAGACAGGGAATTACCGGAAAATCAAGCAGGATTCAGAAGAGGTAGGGGAACCAGGAACATCATTGCTTATGTCAGGTGGATATTAGCTGAAAGCAGAGAGTATCAGAAAGATGTCTATCTAGGTTTTATTGACTATGCAAAAGCATTTGATTGTGTGGACCGTAACAAATTATGGATAACACTTCGGAAAATGGGAATACTAGAACACCTAGTTGTGCTCATGAAAAATCTGCACGTGAACCAGGAGGTAGTTGTTCGAATAGAACAAGGAAATACTGAGTGGTTTAAAGTGAGAAAGGTGTGCATCAGGGCTGTATACTTTCACCCTATCTCTTCAATTTATACTCTGAGCAAATAACCCGAGAAGCTGGACTTTATGAGGAAGAACACGGCATCAACATTGGAGGAAGACTCATCAACAACCTGCGTTATGCAGATGACACAACTCTGCTTGCTGAAAGTGAAGAGGATTTAAAACATTTACTGATGAAGACCAAAGATTATAGCCTTCAATATGGGTTACAACTAAACATCAACAAAACAAAAATCCTTACGACTGGGTCAGCACGCAACTTCACAATAAATGGAAAAGATTGATGTTGTCCAAGATTTTACTTTGCTTGGCTCTATAATCAACACCCATGGAAGTAGCAGTCAAGAAATCAAAAGACGCATTGCTCTAGGAAAAACTGTGGCAAAAGATCTCTTTAGAGTATTGAAAAGCAAAGATGTTACATTGAAGATGAAGGTGCCTCTGACTCATGCCATGGTATTTTCAATGGCATCATATGGTTGTGAAAGCTGGACATTGAACAAGGGAGACAGAAAAAGAATTGATGCTTTTGAATTGTTGTGCTGGAGACCTCTGTTGAATATACCATGGACTGCCAAAAGAACCAACAAATCTGTCCTAGAAGAACTGCAACCAGAGTGCTCCTTGGAAGCAAGAATGGCCAGACTGCGTCTTACATATTTTGGACATGTAGTCAGGAGAGATCAATCCCTGGAGAAGGACATCATGTTTGGAAGAGTTGCAGGGCAACGCAAAAGAGGAAAACCCTCCACCGGATGGATTGACACAGTGTCTGGAACAATGGGCTTAAACATAAATAAGATTGTTTGCCTGGCACAGAATTGGCAAGTGTTTCGATCTTCTGTACATAGGGTCGCTGTGAGTCGGACAGCTAAGAACAACAACAACAACACAAAACAAATAAAAAACGAAAACAAATAAATGACATAAGCCGTGTGTGTGTGTGTGTGTGTGTGTGTGTATGTGATTGATTATATCATGCTCTATTGTAGACATTGAGACTGATATGTAAAGACAAATTATTCATTTATGAATTTACAGTGAAAAGCATAGTTATTATGGGGACAAAATAGTCATTTTGCTCTGATGAATTTGCTCTATTTCTATATATATGCAAACAGCAGGAAAAGTTAGAATGTATAGTTACTAAGAAATTATATGTAGCATGTCATCAAATCAGTTCAGCGCAATTCCATTTTCTATGGCAATCTCCATCTTGAAGCACATATTTCCACACAGAATTAACGAAGAATGTAAATTTAAGTTTATAAAGATAAATTCAATACTGCCTTAAGTTGTAAATCACTCCTTATGTCTTAAAATGTCATTTGACTTGAAAAACACTTTTCTCTATATTAGATTCTGAGTGAAATTTGCTTTTGTAAAATAAAGCTCATTGCATTTACTGTGGACTTTGAAATAATGTTACATTTTATTTGTTGAACTGACATCTTCAGAACTTTGGGTTTACAAACCCTTTTAAGAAATACCAAACATTCTTTTTTGTTGAGTCCTTATTTTACATATATAGCTTTAGTGACACAAAGAGATCATTGAATTTGGATGACAGGCATTATCATCATAGCAAACAAGAGAGTAGGAACATTCTACATAGCATATTGTGGATAACTGGAGACTGGGAGCAAAAACTACTGAAATCAACAGAAAAATACAGTTCCCAAAACAGAAGCAGGAATCCAGAAAGCATTTTTTCAAAGAAAGAAAACATGAGCAGCAACAAACCAAAACAAACACAAAAAAAGCACATCTCTTTCCTAAGTAAGCCCCAAAATAGAACTAGAAAAAGAAGAACTGAAAATATGAGAAGTGATCAAAATAAAATTAATTAGATGTAACTCTCTACTCTCACAGGAGCAAACATGAGACTATGACCCAGGCTAATTCACTTAACACTGCTCTCTAGAGAGGGAGTTCTGACCAGACACTGTCCTAGTAAACATAATTGTCAGCACCTGTGAATCAAAGCAATGATAATTCATTCACTGTGCTCAGTTTTAGGTCCAGACCCTCTCTCAAGAATCACCTGGGAACTTCACTATAATCAAAAACTGTGACAGATAAAGAACGTGACTCATTATAGCTTAAGAAATACATACTGTCTTCCAAAGGTATACAGTTAACCTCTTTTCCACAACATGCACAGACAAAGCGAATCTCTTTTGAGAAAACGTTGCAACACAATAAAAACACATTAATCAAATAGACAAAGTAAAAAAAGAACTCCAAAGAAACATAATGAATAAAAGAAATAAAAGTTATGTAAAAATGAATAAAATAGTATTCCTGTAGTGATGCCAGATCAAATCACATGCTGAAATTAAAACCAGACCCCAAAATTGAAAAAGTAGAAAAAAAATCCGCCAGATCTTCAATATACAAAATTAAACATTTTAAAGTGTTGAATCCCTACCTCTTGGGACACTCAACAACATGACAGACAAAATGTTGAGTATTATGTTAAAAAAATAAAACCGCATAAAGCCGAGAATTTCAGTTAATATTGTACCTATTTTTTTTTCATTGCTGTACTCTTATCTTCTAGAAAAGTATCTGACAAAGAGTGGCACTCAATAAACATTTGTTAAACAAATGAATTTAATGAATTATTCACAAGCTTAAATTTCAATTGGTGGTAGACCTTAGAACACCTTTTTCTTCACTCTGAAACTGGATAAGTTGAACCAGAGAAATCTGTTCATATGAACAATTCATAATGATTGGAGTTACCACTTGCTTGGGAAAATAAAGTCATAAAAGTCTATAGTCTGAACTATAAGGCCATAGTATTTCCCCCTTCCTGTTTCAGGAAGGGCAGTAGTGAAATATCAATCTGACCCTCAACATTATTGTCATGTGAGAGACTAAAACAATCATTTCTCCACAAACTGAATGTTCCCAGAATAAAAATCTCTACGGATCAACATGGGGATGTTAGGCAAGGAAGGAACTGGCTCACCTCCAAAACAGCCTGATGTGAAGACCACTATTCACCCCAGAGCCTCCAATCAAAGTTTTGATGTTTCTTTCAACCAATGAAGACATTCAAGTTTTACCTGAATTTTGGAGAAATCATCCATATGAGAGATTCCAAAGATTACTTTTAAAAACATAGAAAGATGCAAAGTCAATGTAGACAGTGGAAGGAAAACTTCCAAATCTAGAAAATATTCAAATCTATCTATAAAATAAAATAAGGATGCTATAATAAAGAACTAAGAACAACAGGGAATGTACAATATATATAATGTAAAAATTAAAGGCTAATAAAACAACACCGAAAAAAATCTTTGTAAAAATTTTAAACTGGGACAAAAAAGATGATTGAAGAAAAAAATATGGGTGAATAAGAGAACCCATCCAGAAAGAACAATGTCAGAAGAGTTGAAGCACTATTAAACTAGTAATATTGCCTGAGTTAAAAATCTTGATCCTGAAATTACTGGTAGACTAACTTAGCTAGTTACATGATATCAAGTGTCAGTTTCTTTACCTATAAATTAGAGGAAATAATAGAATATTCTTTGTATGGTAGTAAAACATCAAATATTAATATTAGAAAAATATGCAGAAAAGAATCTGATGTATTATAAATACCATAAACATATAAGGTATATAAAAATATGGTGAATTTTTAAATTTAAAAAAATTATTACAGTAAAAAACATACTGCTATTAATCTTCCTCAAAACACACTCATGCACACATATACACACATGCATTCAGAATGATAGACTGTGTTTGAAGACAAAGGGAGTACACTGAGGAGGACTAATGTCATGTCTTTTACTGTAAAAATTATTTTACTTTAAACATTCTCCAATTTTTTTTATCACACTTCATTTTATTACCAACTGATGTCTTTCACACTTTACTATCTTTTTTTATTTCTCCTTGAACTGTCTAAGGTTTGTTGCATATAATATTTCTTTTGTTTGGGATATTTTCATCCACATTTTACATAGGTACGCTTCCCACATTATTGACTTATTTTCAAATATTACCTCATAGAGAGATTTCCCTAATCATGTTAAAATATAGCCTTTCATCCCCTAACACTTTGTCCTACCTTATTTTTATTTATAGCATTTATTTCAAACTTGAAATTATATTATAAATGTATTAATTTATTTCATTATTATTTATTCTGGTACTGGAATATGTATTCTATAAAGAAGGAACTTTGTTTTTATCTCTGTATTCTCAATGCTTAGAAAAGTCCTAGGCACATAATAAGTGTTTAATGAATATGTTTATCACAACATAATATAATAGTTAAGAACGAAGGCTTTAGAGCCTGCAACTGTAGCCCTGTGGCATCTGATCCCATCAGATCTCGGAAGCTAAGCAGTACCTGGATGGGAGACCACCTGGGAACACCAGAAGCTGTAGGCTTGGGAGAAGGACCTGGCAACCCCCTCCCAAAAATCAATCCACCATTGAAAACCCTATGAACAGCAGAGAAGCACTGGCAATAGTGTTTCCCCTGTTGTACAGAGGGTCGCTATGATTCGGATACCAACTTGCCGGCACCAAACAACAACAACAAGGCTTTAGAACCACATTGCCTTTGTTCAAATTCCATTCTTTTTTTAATTTAGGATCTCTATGTCCTTGAATAAGGGAGAAGGATGTGGCAATCCACTCCCAAAGCAATCCTGAAAAAATTAACCATTGAAAACCCTGTGAAGGTTGCCATGAGTCATACCCAACTTGATGGTACCCAACAACAACAACAACATGGTCTTGAATAATTAAATTACTTTACATTACTCTCTTTCATCAAAGCTCAGTAGCACCCAGTGTCACTCAGTGTTATGTCACTAGTTAGGTAAATCTACCAGTAAATTGAGGATGAAGATTTCTAAACCTGAGGAATATGGCTGTTTTAAGAGCTGCAATGATTCAATGCACATAAAACTCTTTGATGTCTGCTTGTCACAAGTTTATAGACGTTAGCTGTTATTATTTCTAAAATTTGGTGAGGAAATAAAAGCATGAGTCAATTTATGAATGAAGAAAAAGCACATATTAAATAAAACTTTCACTTACACATTACTTGCTTAATTTTTGACAATCATATTTTACTTTTCTACCTTCCAAATAGTAGAAAATTAATTTTTAACATTGATAGAAATAAGAAATCATGTTTTCTCCAATATTCCAAGCACATGGCTTAAGATGTTTTTCCAATTTCTCAGTTCTCTTTGCTACCAAACATTGTCCTCAATGGTGAAGTTCATGTCACGCTACTGAAAAATGAGAATGATAGTAGTGCAACCACAGCAGTTATTCTATTGTTCTCTGTTAATCCAAACCCCCACACTCCAAGAATTTCCCTTTTGTTCTGTGCTTTGTGATTTGAGAGGTGGACCTTTGTGGAGTCTGTCACCTATTTCACTTCTAGGGCTCCAGTTGGATTCAACCATGGAGACATAGATAGGAAATCAAGAAAAGCATGGATGAGTGTGATGTTGCGTGGTTAGGCTGTATCTCCCGCCGCTCTTCTCATAGCACCCACCATTGTCAGTAGCTGCATCTTCTTCCTAGGTCCAGATTCAACAGGTTTCCATGCCCCCAGGACCCCCAGGCCTTGGGAAGGTAAAGAGCTCTCTCTTCTGTTGCCACTCCCTTGGTATTTCACTATCCTTGGATGATATCTGTAAATCTGTCAAAGTTTTATAAATAGTATTTTTCCTTGCTTTTTTATTGAGGAAAGTCTTTTAAACATGGCATCTATTTATTTACCAATGCATGCAGCTGTACCACTGTGTCCTCCAATCCCATCAGATGTCGGAAGTGAAGCAGGGTTGGGCCTGGTAAGTCCTTGGATGGGAGACCTCCTGGGAACACCAGATGCTGTAGGCTTGGGAGGAGGACCCAGCAACCCACTCCCAAGAAACAATCAGCCAGTAAAGACCCTATGAGTAGCAGCAAAGCATGACAATAATGTTTCGCCTGTTGTATGTAGGGTTGATATAAGTCAGACAGCACCTAATATAAGATATAAGTTGACAGCACCTAATAACAGCAATTTCTTTACCAACAGTCAGAAGATAGTGTTTCCTGAGAGGGCCAGAACAGGTGCCAAGTCAAAAAGATATTCTGTGTCTGACATAGACTCTCATTGCATAAAGTAATGACTGGGTATGAAGGAAGGCTGTTCAATTTTTGCTGTATCATCTTTATTTGTTTTGAATTTCTCCCTTGGCCATTTCCTGAGGTTTTCCAAAATCAGCTACCATAAGATGAGTGGAGCTGGGTGGGAAGGTGGCAATTCCCACCGAGTCCCTTGTCAAATGATGCCTTTCCTTGATTAAGCCCACAATATATTCTGTTAATGACCCCTAGAAAGAAATTGTTTTGCTGAATTCTCAGGAATAATATCTTTGGAATTTGGATAACAATCTGGGATTGAAAATCATAGGGGAAACATGGTGTGGCATAGAAATATTTGAAAATTCTTCTATTTAGAAAAATTATGTGAGAACCCCTAGGCATACATTTTTTTCAGATGAAAATAATCACAAAAATAAACTAATTGTAGCCTGTAAGAGGGCAAATAAGGACTCTACATTTGGTTTCAAGTGGTCCTATTCCTCCTAGGAACAATGTACCTTATTTTTTGTGAATACTTGAATTTTTGAGGAAAATTGGCCCTAAGGAAGAATAAAACTTTGCCCATTGACAGTGAATATACTCTAGATATCTATTTCTGTATTTTAAATAGCCACATGCCATAATTTTGTGGTGAAAAATCTTTAGACGCTAAAAAGTGAATTGAAAGTGCTCACCCATTTAATTATTGTTTTATTTTTGGTTGAATAATACATACTTATTCATATTTGTATTCATCTGATTATGTCTTTATAAAAATGTTAGAAGCATTTAATTGTTGTTATTAGGTGCCATCAAGTCATGTTCTACTCATAGCAACCCTCACAGGGTTTTCAGTAGCTGATTGTTTCAGGATTGCTTCCGGAGTGGATTGCCATGTCCTTCTCCCATATCTAATCATAGATACTGAACTTGATAAATCAGTAAGACCAAACTGCCGAGGTGGGGCACATCTGTAATCACAACAGCTGGGGAGGCGGAGGCAGGAGGATCACAAGTTCGAGACCAGAGGCAGTCTGTGTAACTTAGCGAGACCCTGTCTCAAAAAGTAAAAAATGGGCTGGGGGTGCAGTTCAGTGGTCCAGCACTTGCAGAGCATGTGAGTGCAAGGCCATGGGTCCAACACCCAGTACGGCAAAAATAAATTAAATAAATAAATAAATAAAACCAGACTGATCTATTTCTCAAATGCAGATAGAAAAGAAAAAAATATTATTAATTTTGTTTCTTTACAGAGGTTTTAATTACTTTCTCCTTTAAAAAATCTGTTATTTTCAATGTGTCTCTTTGTATTTTTCAAGTTGCTATGAGGGTCACTATGAGGGTTGCTATGAGGGTCACCTGACTTGAAGGCACCTAACAACAACAACCATAGTTTAAAATATAGCAATAAGAATTTTACCTTTCCCATATACAGCTTTCAGTTTATTTTTTCTGAACCTTGGAAAAAGCCAATTCAGGGGTTTTATAAGTACATAAATGGAACATTGGGGAAGCCCATTATGAGGTCACAAAGGAATTATTCCTTGAAATTTATCCCGTTATACATCACATATTTCTCTGTAAATGCATCTTAAAGCACTTAAACTCTTTTTTTAAAAAAATTGTTTGCTTTTTAATGTAGGGAACATGGAGTACAAGGAAGAAAGAGAAAATAGATTTAGATAGAAGAAGAATCCCAAGTGACAGAATGCGATAGAACATTTAAAGGAGAAATCATTTGTCATGCTACAAAAATAAAGCAAGCAAATAAATAAGACCAAGTGAACAAAGTACAAGGTAGGGGGCTAACTTGAAATATGTTCCCCTGCTGTAGAGTGCAAGAGTGAGAGAGCTAGTGTGGTTATGTGAATTGCTTTTAGCATATTTTGCTTTTTTCTAGATGCAAAAGCTGAGAGGCAAAGAGAGAGTGTCTGTCTCATAATGCTTCCAATTAATAGGGGATTGGGGATATCAGAACTGTGTCCTCACAACCTACCTTGCTTGTTGGCACTTTGCAGTCCAGCTCTTGTGAACATTTAGTTCCTATGCCTGAGGAAAAAGCTATTCTATCAGAAAGGATATAACACTTCAAGTCTTAACAGTGTGAAGGAGATTATCCAGTACCTTCTTAAGGGAAGCTGTTGGTAGGTGAGATGGAGAAAGTAAGAAAGGAGGACAATGATGAGTGGCTGGTGAGGTTGGGGACGGAGGGCAGCAGTGTGGCTTGGGAGAAATGCCCAGAAAAGTGCAAATTGAATGCCACAGATAAACTTGGCTTGGTCTAATTTTGCCTAAACTGACTTAATTAAAGCACATCCCCAAGAAAATGCAACATCTGGTCACTTTGAGATGAGAAATTTCTTGAGAAACATGGATTTATCCACTAAACAGACCTAGAAAAATATTTTGTTTGGTTTTGTTTTAATCATTCTGCAGAGAACCTTGGGATCCTTAATTCAGATGTCCTTAGGCCTCTGTATAAATTGTGTAGTACATGGAAGGCTTGCAGGGTCACACTTGTATCACAAAAAATTACTTGACCTTAACTAAACTGTAAAGATTGGGGGATTGTAATGCTATCATAAAAGCATAAAGTTTACTGACTTTCTCAGAGGAAGATGATGCAACTGTGTTAATCCATTTGCCATACCAGAAGGAAAAGAAGGAAGGAAAGAAGGAAGGGAGGGAGGGAGGAAAGGAGGAAAGACCTAGAAAAAATATCCTGTGAATAAATTGGTCTCAGTGACTAAGCTATTATTTCAGTGGTTTAGTAAATTCCTAGATACAGTTTGCAGTATAAAATCTAGTTGGTACTTTGTCCAGTATGCTATAATAGATTCTAGCAGTCCACTGAGGTGAATTATACCTACATTGATTGTCCCACCAACCTTCCAATATTGTTGTTGTTGTTGTTAGGTGCCATCGAGTCGGTATCCGACTCATAGCGACCCTCTGTACAACAGGGGAAACACTATTATCAGTGCTTCTCTGCTGTTCATAGGGTTTTCAATGGCAGACTGATTTTTTTTTGGGGGGGGAGGGGGTTGCCAGGTCTTTCTCCCAACCTTCCAATAGTTCTGTCAAATTACTAAATGGAGTCCAATTTTCTATTTTTTCATTAAGATACCTGGTTTCAGTCCAATTTTTTTCCAATTCCAATGCAAATTTTGAATATGCAATAAATCATTGGAGTTAGCAGGAAAAGAAAGGAGCTTCAGCCTTGAATAGAGACTGATATAGCAATATTTCAAGCAATACCATAGAATAATATAGAAGCTAGCATAAAGAAAAGAGACTGCAACCTAAGTCTACAGTCTTAGGATTCCTTTTAATCTCTTGATTATATGCCTCAGTTTCCTCCTAGCATAAGATTTATACACATAGTAGAATATAAACTATAGCAGCTGCCTCACACCTTAAATCTGCTTCTCTTCCTATACTCTGTTTTCATCTTAGGAACCAACATCCATCTAGCTACTCAAACTTCAAATATAGGAATCATCGTTTTAATTCCCATAGCCATTCAGAGGTTGTTTTGCCAGTCCTTACTCCTACATATCTCTAGAATGCATCCTCCCCTTTTCTATTTTCAGTGCTGCTGCTTCAGTTTGTGCCCATCTCATCTCTTACCTACAAGTCCCAGTCTATCCCTGGGTAACCTTCACGGCAAAATGTACTTTCTAAAAAAGAAGTTGTCTTGGTTCTTTCAGGTTGCTATAGAAAAATACCAAAAATAGATAGCATATAAACCACAGAAATTTATTTCTAGCAGCTCTAGAGACTGGAAAGTCCAAGAGCAAAGTGCAGCAGTTCCAGTGTCTGGTGAAGTTGTGCTTCCTCATAGACAGAGACTTCTCACCAAGTGGTGACCTGATGTCAGAAGAGAGGGATCTCACTTGGACCTCATTTAGATGGGCAGTAACCCCTTGTGAGGGCTCTGCTCCCATGGCATAGTAATTTCTCAAAGGCTCTGCATCCTAATATCACATCAAGGGTGAAGATTTCAACATATGAGTTGGGGAATGGGGCATAAACACTGAGTCCAGAGCAAAACTTAATTGTTAATTACTTATTTTAAATGAACCACAATGATAGAATTCTAAAATCTAGGGTCTGGCCTATATCAATTTTTTTATAGATATCCCTAAAAATTTCCATTATTTCATCAGATCTTAGAGTTCACAGAATGAGCAATGTTTTTCTCTTCCTGGCCCTCCTGCCTGGAATACTTTGTCCTGTTCATTTAGCAAACAGCTACTCATTCCTCAAGATTTATCTCAAGTATAACTTCTTCTGTTTACTCTATTTCCAGTCAGGAAAAATCGCTATCTCTTGACTTCCCAAGAATTATGGGCATGACAGTGCTTACATATTACTTAAAATATTCACATGTCAATTTCTCTGCACCAGAGTCAGGTTATATGAATGTAAGGACAATGTCTTAATCTTTGAGAAATTCTTGTGCAAATTTTTGTTCCATGCACAATGAACATGCCAGAAGTATTTACTGAAGAAATATATGAACGCTACATAAACTTAAGATAGTTTTTCAAGTCAGGCCAATAGCCTTTTAATCGTGGGTGTTGATTGAATCACTTTTTAGATATCCCCTATGAATTCCTATGTTCTAATTTCATATTCTGAGCTTCCTGGGAAAACTGGTACCTTAAGATGAACTTGTTTGCATTACGCCCACTGTAGCAGGAAGTTTTTAATTTTTATTTTTTTGTTTTTGTTTTTGTTTTTGACTCTCAAGAGGTGCACATTCACTGAGGTACCTGAATGGGGTAATGTTAATAATTAACATTTCCAACCATCCCAAATTAGAATTATCTCAAGAAAGATAAAGTGAACTTTAAAAAGATGTTTTGCAGGGAATCATCTGGGAAGGAGCCATTTCTGGAAAATAATCTGTGCTAATGAGAAAAAAAAAGTAGGATGAGGGCGTTGCTATTTTCAGCTCTTTGTTTTGCTTTCAACAAGGTGTCTCTAATCCTTGCTGTGAATATTGTACAAGCTGTCTTGGTCTCATATTCTGAAAAGTGCAAGCTAAATCATGCCAACACATAGCACATGGCATGTGTGGGAGGAATAAGCTAAATCACTACCTTAATGGAAATTACTCCTGGAGATAGTTTTGCTAAAAACAAAAGGTAAATTAATCTTTTTCACTATTTTGGACACCCTAAGCTCCAAAAGTAACATTGAAGACTAGATAAATAAGGAAAAATATAATGATCCATAAACACATCATTTCAATTATTAGACATTCTATGTATCAAATCCTAGAAAGAAAAGGTCAGAGAATGAAAACTCCTGGACAGCATCTGAAAAAAAGTTAAAACTTGATATACTCTACAATGAAATCTGTAGCATGCATTATTTAATAAAATGACAAGGGATGTTTTTTCAGCTGAAATACCATATATTTGAGTAGACTGAATATAAAAATATCCAATCCTCATAATATCTCTCCATTTATCTCTCCTTTTACATTTCACTTATAAGTGAATCAATAAGTAGTTATTAAAACTGATTTAACATTTCATTTTGTACAATTTTTGCCTTACTTCACATACTCCATACAAATGAATCACTATTATAATCAATACTGCTCTTTTGATAATTTATTTTATTTTCAATACTGGGGTGCGGTGAACCCGGGACCTTAGGCACTGAGCTATGTCCTCAACTCCTTTATTTATTTATTACTCATTTATTTATTTATTTATTTTTTATTTTTGAGACAGACTCTTGCTAAGTTATGTAGGTTGCCTCTGGCATTAAAATTGCAATCCTCTTATCTCAGCCTCCTGAGTAGCTGAGATTACAGGCATTTGCCACAGCTCCTGGTCCATCCTTCTCTTTTTACATGAACTACACAAAAACATTTAAAGAAAGGACTGGGGTTTAGCTCAGTTGATAGAATGCTTCTCTGCCCTCTCTGAGGCCCAAGGTTCAATCCCCAGCACCTCAAAAATGGGAGAAGGACCTGGAAGCCCACTCCCAAAATATTCAGTCATTGAAAACCCTATGAATAGCAGAGAAGCACTAACAATAGCGCCAGGCATGGCACAGTATCATGGAATCCTTCATTCTGTTGTACCTAGGGTTAGTCACTGTAAGTCGGACCAGACACGACTGTACCTACCAACATCAACAACATGGAAAGAAAAGATTAAGTATCCCCTTGTCATTTCACTTGAGCACATAAACTGTGCTATGCAGAATACAATTACATAATACACTAAAGCATAGCTACTACCCTTATATTCAGAACAATCTTTCTTCTAAAGCAGAGAAATGGAATTTTCTCAGAAATCTTCTCCAAAATGACAACAGTTTTGATACTGGTTACAAAACTCTGAAGTAATTTAATGAGTTTTATCGTTATGTAACCAAATTCTAAGATATTTGAGATAATGATTTCCCAGGCAAAGTGGTCAGTTAGGATATAAATAGTACACTTTATAGATCTGGAATATAAATGTTTTGCTAAGCTGCTGAATAAGACTCTACAAACCATGCTGTCTTTGGCTACCCCTCCCTTTCCTCTCAAACAAGAACACAGGCTGGTGGTATAAGTAGGAGTGCAGTAGATGCCACATACTCTGGGAGAATAAAGAATCATCATGCAATAAAAATTATAATTCTGTTTATTAGACTTATAACCATTATATCTGTACTAAGCAAAGAACATTTCTGTGTCCTTAAAACTACTTGGACAATCTTAACATAATCTCATCTTTTTAAATTAGACTTCATTACAATGGAAATTTCCTTTTTTGAGCATACCAGCATATATATGTGTGTATGTGTATGTTGTTGTTGTTGTTGTTGTTGTGAGGTACTGTCAAGTCGTGTCTGACTCATAGCAACCCTCATAGGGTTTTCAATGGCTGATTGTTTCGAGATTGCCTTGGGAGTGGATTGCAACGTCCTTCTCCCATTTTTGTGGTGCTGGGAATCAAACTTGGGACCTCAGAGACTGCAGAGTGGCGCTCTACCAACTGAGCTAAATCCCAGCCCCATGTGTGAGTATAGATACATATAACTGTTATTTTGCAGATTACAAAATAGTGAATACAGTAGACATAAAAAGTGTATACTATGTTCCTGATTTATATTTTTTTTCAAATGAGGAAACTGTGGCTCAAAAGTCATGTAACTTTCCAGATATTACCAGACATGTAATTGGTAAGCACAAGATTTGAACATAAATCTTCTCTTTATTTTAGATTTATTTGGAATATAGAATGCTTGCTCTATGCTCTCTGAGGCCTTGGGTTTAATCCCCAGCAGTGAAAAAATGGGAGAAGGACAGAGTAGCCCACTCCTGAAAATAATTCGGAAACAATTAGCCATTGAAAACCCTATGAGGGTTGCTATGAGTCAGACCTGACTCCACAACACCTAAAAACAACAACAACAATTAGACTTGAATGGCCCAATATGATCACCACTGGATATATGTTGCTATATAACTCTTGATATATGGCTAGTTCAAGTCAAGCTATGTTGGAAGTGCAAAATGTACATCAGATTTGAAAATTTGAGATGAAATAAAGGATATGAACCATGTCACTAATAATTTGTATGCTATTTGCAGGCAGAAGTGATAATACTTTGGATATACTACATTAAACAAAATATATTACTAAAGGTTATACCACTAGCTTTGTTCTTTTTTGAAATTCTATATGTGGCTCACATTTGTGGCTCATCTTATCTTGCTATTTGTTGTTGTTGTTGTTAGGTGCCCTCGAGTCTGTATCTGACTCATAGCGACCCTCTGTACAACAGGGGAAACACTATTGTCAGCGCTTCTCTGCTGTTCATAGGGTTTTCAATGGCAGATTGATTTTGGGAGGGGGTTGCCAGGTCCTTCTCCCAAGCCTACAGCTTCTGGTGTTCCCAGGTGGTCTCCCATCCAGGTACTAACCAGGCCCGACCCTGCTTAGCTTCCGAGATCTGACGGGATCGGCTGCCACAGGGCTACAGCTGCAGGCCTATCTTGCTATAGAATAGCATTTTATTAGAACAATACTGTTTGAATATATCCAGCAAATTTCTTAGTTGAGTATTTCCTGGATTAAGAGAAGCAAAAACCTTTTTTAAAGTGAATTGTGATGTCCACCTCCAACTTAGATATGCACTGCATATTTGTGGTTGTTGTTGCAGTTGTTGTTAGGTGCCGCTGAGTTGGTGTCTGACTCAGAGTGACCCTACATACAACAGAGGAAACAGTACAGTTAGTGATTCTCTGCTATTCATTGGGCTTTCAATGGCTGATTGTGTTTTGGAAGTGGATTGCTGGGACCCTCTCCCAAGCCTGCAGCACCTGATATTCCCAGGCACTCTCCCATCCCAGTACTAACCAGGCCCAACCCTGCTTAGCTTCCCAGATCTGATGGAATTAGACACCATAGCACTGCATATTTACATGTGTCAGAAATGCTGACCACACTTGAAGGAAAATCATTTATCAAGAACATGAATCTCAGTGTTAACCTGGGGAGACATCACATGCTGTTCCCTATGGAACAAAATGACTAAACTGTGGTATATTATCAAATATCATCTGATCTTGCAAAGGTTTTTGTTCTTTAAAACTCTCAATGCTTGGATGTGCTGCATGACTGACTTGTTGTTAGGTGTTGTCAAGGCAGGTCCAACTCATAGCAACCCAACATACAACAAAATGAAACACTCTCCAATATGGTGTCATTCCTGGCACTATATCAGTATTTCTTTGCTATCCCTATGGTTTTCAATGGCTGAATTTTTCTTTTAGATTGTTTTGGGAGTGGGCTACCAAGTCCTTCTCCCATTTTATGCCTTACTGGGGATCATTCCCAGGGCCTCAGAGAGTGCAGAGCAGCACTGTCCCAAATGAGCTAAATCCCAGCCTTCATGAACGACTAGCTCTGTATATAATCTAATGTCTTAAATTCTTAAACTTGAGAATGGATGCAGTCCTTCCTAGAAAAACAGCTAGTAGCTTCTTAAGTGGCTGTTCTCACACTTCCATGTCTATCACAACAATGAGGGGAGTTTTCAAAATGATCAATTTCCAGGTTCCCATTGACATGGAATTTCACTGAGGAAGCTTGGTAGTCAGTTCTGATCATTTTGTTAGACTTTGTGGGTGATTTTGATTTAGTTATCCTATGTTGTTGTTGGGTGCTCTAGAGTCAGATCCAACTCATAGCAACCTTATGTACAATAGAACAAAATATTACCCAGCACTGTGTCATGCCTGTGACCTTCTTAAGTTTGAGCCCAATGTTGCAGACATTATGTTACTTCTCATTTTGACTCAAGCCACATCAGCAAAAGGAGGTCTCAGGGGCTTTATTCCATTCCCATCATTAAGGTCTATTCTAATTTGGGATGGCAACTCTTCCCTGTCATTTCTTGAATGTCTTCCAGCCTGTGGGGACTCATTTTCCAGCACTATGCTTGATAGTGCTTCTCTGTTATTCATAGGATTTTCATGACTAATTGTTTCAGAAGTGGGCTGTCTTCATCTGGAAGCTAGGTTGAAACCTATCCACTGTAGATGACCCTGCTGGTATGTGACATACTGGTGGCATAACTTTCAGCATCACAGCAACAGGAAATGCCCCACAGCATGACAAGCTGACAGACATGTGGGGGAGGTAGACTACAGGATACCTTTTGTGAAATATCTCCACAGAGAGAGGTCTGTGTGTGCATATGGAAACAAAGAGACTATACATAACTCAACAAATGGTATAGATGTCACTCATCAAAATCTACGTCTTGTTTTTATATATTATTTATAATTCTAGTTACATTTTTCTATAGCCAAACTTGAATCAGTCTCCGGTTAAGAAATAGAAACTAATCAGAAGTAGAAATGATCATGGAAAGATAGATAAATTTTCAAGCTCTGTGTTTTAAAAGACAAAGCTCTTCCATTCTCCAAATTTCAATTTTATTATCTATAAAGTGAAATAAAATTAATTACCTGCTTTACTACAATATCACATAATCTATTTGAAAGTCCTTTAAGAAACTATTATTAATTTTTTAAACTTTTTCTAACAATTTTACTTTAATTTGATGAGTATATGATGTTTTGTTGTTAGGTGCTGTCGAGTTGTGTCTGACTCATAGCAACCCTCATAGGGTTTTCAGTGACTGATTATTTCAAGATTGCCTCAGTAGTGGATTGCCACGTCCTTCTCCCATTTTTGCAGTGCTGGGAATTGATCTTGGGACCTCTGAGACTGCAGAGTGATGCTATACTAACTGAACTAAATCCCAGCCCTGAGTATGTGATAAGATCTACTATTCAGCCTACACTGTAGCTTTAGAAAAAATACAACTTGGGTTGTAAAACTGAATTTTGCTTTCTAGAGTCATTATTAAACTTTCCTATTCGTTAAAGAATATTAGAGGAATGCTAACTTGGCAATGGTGCATTGTGACTATGATGTAGTACGTGTGACTTATTTATAATAATAAAAGATGAGCTGTTTTATAAATAAATTCCACCAGCCTTTCTCTTTTCTCCTATTTTATGTATCCTAACATAGAAAACCAGAAAACATTAAAGTAAATGTATTATACTAAATCTTTCTCAAGAATTGTTTTCAATAGAATGAAGTGATCATAATGTGTAAGATGTTTTACCAAGTACATTGTTATGGCATTACAAAAGGTATGGTCTATGCCTGTCAACTATAAGACTAGAATATGATCAGGATACATTAAACAACTAATAAGTAGGTTAAACATAATTATTAATAAATAAATAAACAAATACAAATGTAGCCAAACCATGCCAAAATTCAGAAGACGTATCCCTAAATACACTGTATGTGAAACATTCCTCTTCAGGTGTTAAGAGCCCTTCTTTGCATTGCAGGAAGAACAATTCTAAATATGAAGTTTAATTATCATAAATACAGCCTTGTGTAAACACTATAGCATAAATTGACTGTTTTTGTAAGTTCTCACATAAATTCCTTTTGTCAGGTATGTGAGTGAGGCCTGAGAAATTAGGAGAATACTCTCATAGTTTCAGGTCCACAGTGGAAAAAAAATCTCCAAATTTCTGCTTTAGGATGGTGGATTAAAAGTAGCCTCTGTGTGATGTGGTAAAACAAAGGAGTTAGAACAGAAGGAATGGACTCTTCTGCAAAGAAAGAAGGCCTGGAGAAGCACAGAAACCACAGAGGAGATTGTGAAATGACCCCAGGTTGCAGAGTAAAGCTGAACAGAGAGACTGAGCAGGACACAACTCCAGCTGCTGCTTCTCATGGTGAGAGGGGAAATGGAGCCCTCATCCAAAGAGGTGAGATAGCCTTGACCATCAGACTGGCAGTCCCACATTACAAGCCTACAGTCCTTGAAGACCTTGAACTCTTCTGAGGCTATGGTGAGACAGTGGCTCTTCTGAATGGTAGGCTCAACATTGGAGAAGTGATTCTCTTTCCCACAGTCCAGGTACATCTCTGAGGGCTGTGAACTGGTGCCATCTTGAGAGGGAACCTATTACATGAGATGGAGCTACCCCAGGGGGCCTAAAAACAAAGAATTATCTTGGAGAGCCTAACAATCCCAGTGTGCTGCACGGCTGCAGCAGGCAGTTACAGTAAGGGGAGAGATGGGGTGCTGACATCCTGAGAGGTTCAGGCAACAGGAGGCTCAGGAAAGTTGCTCAGAAGTCACCCCCCCACCCACCGCCAAGGAAAGGAAACAACTCCATCTCCTGAGGGGAATAACAGACTGTCAACTCTGAGTTGTGGTCAGATAAAACATCTCCATTCTCAACTTACCACCACTT
This sequence comes from Pedetes capensis, assembly GCA_007922755.1. Lineage (NCBI taxonomy): Eukaryota > Metazoa > Chordata > Mammalia > Rodentia > Pedetidae > Pedetes > Pedetes capensis. The sequence goes on along the minus strand of VMDO01016461.1, from coordinate 370 downwards.
CCGTCCAACAGACTCCAATACTGGAGGCCACAGAAAGAAACCACTCTAGTAGTTTATCTTATTCTTTTTTTCTTCTTTTTATTTCTGCTGTACTGGTGATTAATCCTAGAGTTTTGCATGGGGTAAGTGCTATGCCACTGTATAGTACTATCAGCCCTTTTTCTTATTTTTGCATGAAGACAGTATCACAGTGAATTTACAGGCTGCTTTCTGGCCTGGGACTTGAGATCCTCCTGCCTTAGTGCCCAGAGATGCTGGGATTACAGGGAAGCAAGTCGGTGTTTGCCTGTTTTTATTTTCCTTCCATCCTTCCTCTCTTTTCAATGTTAATTTTCACATCCTCACTTCCCTTTTTCTAATGTAATCTTTA
>VMDO01016460.1:0-47934 GCA_007922755.1 Pedetes capensis | reverse complement strand
ATTCTGACTTAAATTCTCTATAAAGAAAAAATATATATATAAAGATCACTTTGCACTTATATGGCATTCAGATAGCAGAAACAATTTCAGGAAGTTTTAAAAATCTGGCATGTATGGAGAGGAGTAAAATTAAATCAAATTTGTGGTTAAATTTAATTATAAGTTAGTACTTATCAAGTATATGCTTGACTATCAATTACAAGACGAAAACATTTGACATTATGCAGAACTCTTGATGTTGAAAAATATACATGATAGATTGAAAAAACAATGAAATAGCTTCAGAATATTAAAATAACCATAAATAATTTATCATTGAATAATTATTCTGATGTATATAGCCCAGCTGCTAATATTAAATATCTTAGTTTGGAATATGTGTTCCAATATATTTGCCTACTCTGGTAAGCAAATCAAATGTCTTTGCAACAACCCTGCTTTTATCAATTCTTCTATGCTTACAGAACCTGCCTCTCATGACTATGGTAAAAATTCCAAAGCTTCACTTTTCCAGGTTTTCATAAAACTAGGAATAACCATATTACATAGTGTTGATCAATAAAATAGAAGAAACTATTTTCTGTTTGGAACAAAGACAAGGGTTTTTTCAAAGTTAAAATGAGACAATCATTTATAAGTTCTCTCCTGTTAACAAGGAACTTCAAAGACTCCTGTCTTTGAATTTGAGACCTGATAATGGAAAGTCAGGTATACCATTACTTGCAGGAAACATGCCTGAGCATGAGTATCCATCATAAAGAGAAAGGAATCTTTAAAAGGAATCCACAGCTTAAACTGGGTGGTATCACTGAGCTGTTTAACTAATTCCAACTTTTTGGAAATGTGGAAAACTATCTTCTTACTTAAGACAGTATCATTAAAATAATGTCATCTGAAGTTCCAGAGCATCCCTAACCAACACAACTTCTTACCTATCTGCCCTATGTGACTTTAACTTCAATGTATCCTTTTTCTAATGCATAAATAAGAAAGGTAATATATAGCTACTATACATGAAGCAATCCTGTAACAATCAGCCATTGAGAACCCTATGAGGGTTACTATGGATTGCACCCAACTCGATGGCACTTAACAACAACATACATGCAGCACAGATTAAAGTGTTCAGTCACTTATAAGCTCCCAATAAAGTTCTTCCTCTCCAGTTACTGAAAGTACTATTTTTGCTAAGTATTCCAATTAATTTGGATGATAAATAATATCCACAGTAGTGCATTATTAGCATAGCTCTTACTGACTAATCATACTCAACATATTATTTGAGGAATATATGCAAGAAATTACATAATTTTGATACTAGTGAAGGTGAATAAAAGAAATAGAAGAAGGCCAAATAGAAGTCAGAGAGGATAAAGCTAAGTAAGATGGGATGATAAAGAAGAGAATTAATAAAACAAAAATAAGATCAAGAGGTGTAAGAGATGAATTGGATCAAAGCACTACTGGATAGATACACATTACTAGCAGAATATGCCTATACAATACTTGATATAAGATTAAAAATACAATTAGGATTAAACACATTATCTAGGGTTGACCAATGGAATTGCTCTTTAATAGGGTTTTCAATGGCTGATTATTTTAGGATTCCTTTAAGAGTGGATCGCCATGTCCTTCTCCCATCAAACGCAGGTTCTCAGAGAGTGTAGAGCAGCACTCTACCAGCTAAACCTCTTAACCTATAATCACAAGTAGAAATAGGAATGAAAATAAGAAGTAGTATGTAGAAATAATTGGTGAGTTTATGTTTTCAGTTACAAAAAGGAACGCTTAATTATCGTTACATTTACAGAACTCTTTATTTTTAAAAAAGAAAACAAAAATCAATTTTCTAAGTGCTTTAAGAAAATAACTCTGTTGCTACCTAATTCACAAGTGGGAAAAAGAAATGAACAGACAGTTCTCAAATGAAGACATTCATAAGGCTAAGAAGCCCATGAAAAAATGTTTAGTATCCATAGCCATTGTTGTTAGGTGCCGTGGAGTCGGTTTTCAACTCATACCAACCCTATGTACAGCAGGCAAAACATTATTTTCAGTGCTTCTCTGCTATTCACATGGTTTTCAATGGCTGATTGTTTTTGAGAGTGGGCTGCCAGGTCCTTGTCCCAAGTATACAGTACCTGCTGTTCCCAGGTAGTCTCCCATTCAAGTATTCACCAGGCCCAACCCTATTTAGCTTCCAAATACTAACAGGATCAGATGCCACAGTGATATGGCTGCAGGAGCTTAGCCATTAGGGAAATGCAAGGCAAAACAGCTCTGAGATTCCACCTAAATCCAGTAAGACTGGCCAAGATCAACAAAACAAATAATAACAAATGCTGATGAGGATGTGTAGAAAAAGGAACCCTCTTATGCTGTTGGTGGGACTGTAAATTGGTTCAACCACTTTGGAAATCAATATGGAGATATCTCAGAAAACTAAAAATAGAACTGCTATATGACCCAGCTATCCCACTACTGGGAATATACCCAAAGGGAGACAAGACATCACACCACAGAGACACCTACATCTCCATATTCAATGTGGCACTCTTCACAATAGCAAGGATATGGAATCAATCAAGATGGTCATCTACCAAAGAATGAATAAAAAAATTATGGTAACAATGGAATATTACTCAGCAATACAAAAATGAAATAAAGTCATTTTCAGCAAAATAGATGCAACTTTAGAATATCATCTTAAATGAATTAACACAAACTGAAAAAGAGATACAATGTATATTTTCACTCATATGTGGGAGCTGAATCTTACTTAAAGGAAGAAAAACTCCTGTACATAAGTTCATATGTAATAATTCACAGTTAAACTTAGCAAAGAATAGATAATATAATGAATAGAAGAAAGGAGGGAGGAATCTAGCAAAGGGAAGTGAAGACTGAGGAGGGTGGGATGGGGAGGAGAGTTAATGTAGAGGGATAAAGAGAGGATAATTTCAATGTAAAAGATGCAATTTCCTGAGTACATGGGAAAAATAGGAGAACTTAACCCAACTATGCATGAGTTTTACTACATATTAGTCAAAAATTTCCATAAACCTTTTAAGTTGATAAAAATGTTACCAAAAGTGATGCAATAGTTGCATAATGGAAAAAACCAATGCTGTATTACTCTGTACACCATTTAACCACAAAAGGTGATTAAAAAAAAAGAACCCTATTGCTAAGCAGAATTTACATAGTCTATTTCAAATATGTTGGGCTGGGATTTAGCTCAGTTGTTAGAGCGCTGCTCTTCAGTCTCTGAGGTTCCAGGTTTGATTCCCAGCACCACAAAAATGGGAGAAAACATGGCAATCCATATTCCTCAGGCAATCTGAAACAATCAGCCATTGAAAACCCTATGAAGGTTGCCATGAGTAGGATACAACTTGAAGGCCCCTAACAACAACAATTTCAAATATACCTGTGAGTCTTTTTTTAAAGAGTGAAACAAAGTTAGTCAGTTTATTAATTAGGGATGAGACAATATATGCTTTATATTTAAGCATGGACATTTGGGAGAGAAAAAGGGATGCTTAAGAAAAGAATAATAGTATATATCCAAGACATGAATCTGGGATTCTCAAAAAAGAAAATCACCTTGAGTAACTTTTGATTAATTAAACTCTTATTACTACACTTAACAATTACTTTTATTGTCTTATGTATTGAATTTTATAGTATTTTATAGTATTTTATATGTACTATTTATTATTATTATTATTATTATTATTATCATTACCATTATCATTATCATGGTACTGGGGAGCTGAACTCAGAGCCTAGAAAATACTTTGCAAGGGTTCTAGCACTGTGCTGCAGCAACATCCCATTCTTTTTATTTGAAATCAGGGTCTTGCTGAGTTGTGTAGTTTGCCTCTGGCCTTTAATTCTTTATTTTCCTGCCTCTGCCTCAGAATCACTGGAATTATAGGTGTGTGTCATTATGCCTGGATTTATTTTAAATTTTATAGATAGTACAAGTATATGCTTAATTTTAGTTATCTAAGATAGAGGGGATTGATGCAAAACCACTGTATGTAGAACATTTTTCCCTCCCCCAGGAATGAGGTCTCAAATATGGCAAAATAATTCTTATGGGTTACTTTCCATGTGTTAGGTGCACATTGCACAGGGTTTAAAACATAGTAAATATCTCCTTAGTAAGAACATTAGCTTTTGATGGCAAGTCAGGCCATCTAGAAGTTAGTGACTTAAAACAAATATTATTGCTCACTAGTCTATTGTCTGACTGGGGCTTCTTTTCTGGTTAGGTTCATTTGATTGTGGCTGAATCTTTCAAACTGCGTTAAGCCATGTTAACATCAATTAAGTGAAAGAATGTCTTGACCATGTGTCTTGTCATCCATCTGGCCAACTCATCTTTCTGGATTGTTAATTTAGAGTTCTCAAAAGTAGCAAGAGAGTAAGTCCCACTAGTATGTACTTTTATGCCTCTGTTTACACCAATGTGTTTCTGGCCTATGGCCAACTTAGATACAACATTCAAGAGATGTTCTTCTAAAAAAAACATGTAAAATAGATATATTATCCTTAGTTAGGTCTGAGATACTTGAACTGTGAAAACATCTACTTTAGTATACACTGATACTGCTTTAAATGTAAATATGCTATTTGTAATAAAAGTTCAAACTAAAGACAAATATAAGGCTTGATATGGTACAATTACTAAAAAGAGAAACCTTGGGAAACAGCTTCTTGCTATTGATATGAACAATTATTTTTCATAATACCCCCAAATCATAGGCAATAAAAGGAAAAAATAGAGAAATAAGAGGCATCAAACTGAAAGAATCCCCACAGCAAATGGAACAATCCAGAGTCTGAAATGATGATCTTTGAAAAGGAAGAAACCATTTCCAGATCCAATTTCAGGTTTTTAATATATAAAACATATAAGAGTTTCAAACAATTCCATATTTAAAAAGAGCAACCCAATTGAAAATGTGCAAAGTACTTGAGTAGACATTTGTCAAAGGAATACATATAAATACTCATGATATACATGAAAAAATGTTCAACGTTACTAATCATCAGGGAAATACAAATCACATACACAATGAGATTTCACCTCACAGCTTTTAGAGTGATATTATCAAAAAGATAACAAATATTGGAAATGATGTGAACTAAAAGGTATCCTAGTGTGGTAAAAATGCAGCATTATTCACTAAAGCCAAATGAAAAAAACAAACTAAATATCTAATGACTAACGATGAGCAAATGAATAAATGAAAAATAAATGAATAAAATATAAATATGCAATGTAACAACTTTCAGCCTTATTAAGGAGGGAATATTGTTATTTAAGACAATATGAATGAAACTAAAGGACATTGTACAAAGTGAAATAATCCAGGCACAGAAAGGTAAATATTACCTGGACGTGGAGGAAGAGAGAAAGTGGGGAAATATTTGTCAAAAGATACAAAACATCACTTAAATAAGTGGAATAAGTAATGGAGATCAACTATGCAACAAAACTATGGTGACTACAGTTAATATATTATGTACTTGAAAATCATGTACACCATTGTGAAAATATATGTATATGTAAAAATTTTGCCCATTAAACAAGCAAGTAAATAAATAAAGTGAGAAATAAAATTGAAAAGCAATTGTATCTTCTAAAAGTGGGTGGCTCTAGTACATAGCACTCCTCAGGCATATCCCTGAAGGACAACACTGAAAGGACCACATTCCTCGAGGCAGTAGCTTTAGTGTACCTGGTAGTCACTTATTCCTTGTTTTGATATTTGTGTACATTAACCAGTTCCTCCTTGCTCTTCCCAATTCTAATATCTTCTCTTTGTGGTTAAATCTCTCAATTGGATTGTAAATTATAAGACATCAAAGGGACAGTGTGACTTAGCTGGAAAAAGAGTAAATATCATCTAGAAGTTCTGTGCAGTTTTGTATTTCTTTTGGGAAAAAGGTAGAAATATCTAGTTTTATGTGAGATAGTGGTACTCAGATTAGCTAAAATATTATTTTATTAGAATTATACTCAGAAATTAAATATGGTAAAGAGGAGTATTTGCGAATGCCTTGACAAATAAATTACCTGTCATGAATTGTTCCAATGTGCATACCATTCTTTTCCAGAATTCTATTTTCCAGAATTCCCTTCTCTATTTGGGTATAGGTTAGCCTTTCCTTAGGAGAGGTAGTTGCCTAAAGTTTGAATACATTCATATAGTAGAGATCATTTTCATTCTAAGCTATTTACAGTCATCAGATTTTGTGACAGAATTGGTGATTGACATAGCAGCTTCCAAAGATAAAGGATCTTCCAAATCTGTCAGCAGTTTTGCGGACTTACCACCTTTTGTGCTGATGGTATATTCCCAGATTTTCCAATATTATTTCATTCTCTCCTCCAGTTCCTTAGAACAATATCAGGTAAGTTAACTCTTATCTTTTGGTCATTGCCATCCACATTCTCTCCCCTATCACCAAACAGATTTGTGTAACACTTAGTTCCTATAGGCAACCCTTATTTTTGTAATACTTGTAGCAGTTCTTATTTTCTCACTGAATCCACACATAAAAATTATACAGCTGAATAAAAAAAGTAATCCAAAAATGATCAAATGAAGTGAGTATATGGAGGAGAGAGAAGTCAAATGTTACACTGGTGTATTTCAAGCAAGTTTGAAATATGATAGCAATCAAAGAAGAAGATAATGCAGAATAGAAGTATGGAAATATCCCACTGACAATGGCAAGATTTAGAGAATACTACTGTGGGAGTACTTACTAAAATAAAAAATATCAATCACGTTATTGGACAAAAAAAGTCTTTTTAAAAATAGAGGAAGTAGATGAATTATGTGGATTATTAACTTCACAAGAATGATGATGAAAGTAATGATTGAGGTAAAGACAGTAAAACAGGCATAAAAATCTTCAGTGAAGGAAAGAAGATGAATGGGAAGCCTGATATACATAGTGCATAGGATTCAAGGAGATCATTATTTTTCTGAGGAATGGAAAGAGAATGATGGTGACAACTTGGAAATAACAATGGGGAGGAAGAGGGCATACATCTTGCAACTTGTATGTGGAAGGAAAGAAAAAGCTTATCAGATGAATGTGGTTTACTACTTATTATATCAACGGCAACTATGACCAACCTTGTAATAAGTGTTGAATGTTTAATGTCCTACAAGAAGTATTTTTCAGAGCCACATCTTGTTTGGAAAATGCAAATTATATGTTTATGATTCTTTATCAAAGACATTTAAAATATTTATGCAGAGTAATTTAATGTTTCAATGGCCACTAATACCCAATAATTTGTTTCTCAAATTTTAATCTGTCAGTTTGACAGATTTAATTCAGAAGTTTTTAACGGCAAGTCTCTTTGTCCCTGTGACATTATTATAAATAAAGGTTAATTTATATTATCATAAAGAAACTTAGATAATATGTAATTCTTTTACATTAGAGAGTTCTTTAGGATTTTTTCATAAAAAAGAATTTAGATCAGCTTTCATTCTTGTTTGTTACTTTCACAAATAGGAAATGAAGTAAATATAATGTGTTTAAAGAAAGGTGTTCTAGAGGAGATTTATCAGCTTCTGGTAATTGCCCAATTTTGCCTAAAGACCAAATACAAAATGAAACCGACCATTTACAAAATCAAAAAAAGTAAATACAGCAAACACTTGAATGTGTTCTTATTTCCTGCTCAGTTCTTTCAACACCATAGAATTATGAACAGTGTGTGAAATCTTTTTTTTTATTTAGTGCCAGGATATTCCTGTATTGCTAATACAATCCAACAAAACTATTTCACTCCAAGAATCATTCTGAAATTTAGTTGGGAGTAGTGTGTATAAGGGCAAAGAAAGAACGAAAGAATGAGAAGAATTGAATCTGTGGTCCCTATTGGAGTCAGAATTTTATTGTTAATAGTAATTTTTACCAAATTGGTTTTGTGGCCTTGCCAGTATACTTATTGACTTTTAGCAGCAAATATCTGAAAGTTTTGCTTAGTTTTATGACTTCAGGAAAACCAGGAAATTAAATTATTTTAGATGACTTTGTCAGATGCACTTTGGATGCATTTTCTCTAAATGCTGTTGATAAGCCCTGCCAAATAAACTATTTGGAAATAAAAAAGAATGCAAGTTAATGAAGATGATACTGATAAATCAGACCCTTGGGTTGAAAGAAATTAGACATTGTTTATATCATTACTGAAAAAAGATACTTACAACCCTATTCATTTTATGTTCATTTAATAGCAAAGTTTACCTCATAAAACAAATGTTTAATGTCTTCTGCTGAGTAATTCACTCAAAAACACATACATTTTGCCTGCATAATTGTCATGGAGCATTTGTCTTGCTTGTAAAATAATATGAATACAAATTCAAGACTTATTGAAAGCTACATTTCCTAATATTAGCTAAATTAACTTTAACATTGACTTTTCTAAAGTTTGTGCAATGACAAGAATATTCTTACAAATAAAAAGAAGCCATTCCCTATCTGTCTTTCACCATACATCAAAATGCCTACCATCTTAAAAATAGCCTTGAGGGGCTTATGTACATGGAAGAAGATATGCACAGGTACATCCTTACTTACTTTCCTATATCAACAATTGTCTTCTGGAATGTAGTATAATGAAGCCTTTACAATTTGGGATACTATGTCGAGTTCCAAGAGTCAAAATCAAGTTCTAAGAGCCAAAAGATTTTTAATTTGAATATTGTTTTTCTAATTTTTATGAAAATTTGTCCTAGGAAATGAACAATGCAGTTTGCAAACAATAAAATCAGCAGAGGATGAATGCAGAGAAGGCTGGGTAATGAAGATCAGGTCAGAATATCAACCTTTAAATTCTGCAAGTAGCAATGCAGAAAAAGAGTCATTTTGTCTATTTTAGGAATAAGTTACCTGTTGATTCTAAATTAGAAATTTTTATGTGGTAGTTAGGGTTCTCTTGTGGAACAGAACCAATAAAATGTACATAAATATAAAGAGGGAGTAATCAGATTGTATTACACAATGGGCAGCAGAGTAGTGCAACAATAGCTGCCAACATGCTGGAGAGGCAGAGAACATGGGAGCTGCTCTGTCCAAGAGCTCTCAGTGGAACTTTCAGAATGAGGAGAACAGAGATGATGTAGCCCCAGTCCGATGTAGTAGGACATGAAGCTCTCCACAGAGAGCTGGTGTGAGTCCGTGCTAAGAGGATGGAACAGCTGGAGTCTGATGGGCAGAGGATGGCAGCAGTAGTAGACATGCTCACTAAGGAAAAATGACACTTGGCACTTGCTGGCTGGCTTTATCTTCTTCCACTTTTATTCCATCTGGGCCTAATTTGTGCAGGCTCCCTCTGACCTCAAACCTGTGATCTGAACCCTCAGCCTCCTGAGTCACTGAGATTACAATTGTGCACTACAGCATCAGGCTATAAAAAGCCAGGTCTTATAAGGTTCAGAAGATTGCTGGGCAAACTTAAGATTTCTAAGGCATTTTAATTTACAGTGGTCATCCACTTCTAGGTTTATACAATGTTAGTAAATATCTACATTATGTTGTGAACAAAGCATCTTATTGAGTACAAAGACATTATGGTATATTGTTGTTAGGTGTCATCGCATCGTGTCTGACTCATAGCGACTCTCATAGGGTTTGCAATGGCTGATTGTTTTGGTATTGCCCCGGGAGTGGATTGCCATGTCCTTCTCCCATTTTTGTGGTGCTGGGAATCGAACTCTGGACCTCAGATACTGCAGAGCAGTGCTCTACCAACTGAGAGTTAAATCCCAGCCCGGACATTATGGTAGTTTACAGTGATTTCTCATAGCAGCAACCAATTCTGCTCAATATTGTCATTAATAAATAATTATTTAAAAATTATTTTGCAACCACCAAATCTATCAGGGATTTAGCTCAGTCAGTAGAGCACTGTGCTGCAGTCTCTGAGTTCCTGTGTTCAATTCTCAGCACCGCAAAAATGGGAGAAGAACATGGCAATCCACTCCCAAGGCAATCCCAAAACAGTCAGCCATTGAAAACCATATGAGGGTCGCTATGATTTGGATACCGACCCGAGGGCACCTAACAACAACAACAACAACAAATCTATCAGCAAGTTATAGTGATTAAATTAGCCAATATTTCTTGGTGATTTTGTCACCAGGGCTAAATCATTGGAAAAGTTTATGAGTCACTACTAATTTTTGGCATTGCATTGGAGAGTCGAACCCAGGGCTTACCATAGGCTAGATAAGTGCACAATCACTGAGCTGCAACCCTGCGTCTTTTCTTTAAAATTTTTATTTTGATGCAAAGTCACAACAGATTACACAAGCTGCTTCTGGCCTTGAATTTACAATCCTCCTGCCTCAGCATCCGGAGAAGCTAGGAGTACAGGTGTGTATCAACATGCCTAACATTACTATATTCTTATGTGTAAGAAAATCATAGTGATAAACTTAACTCTGGTTTTTTTCCTTGGTTTCTCTGTGTAAATGCAGATTAAAATTCAGACATAAAGACACAAAAACTAAAAGAAAACATAAGCCTGACAAACGTTACCCAGAAAAATCAATTAGCTAGTTAATAATAAATAAGTAAATACTGGACTAGGTTGGAGATAGGTGGAAAGATATATGAAGTTTAAAAATGTCAGTGGATTACCAGAAGGAGGTTGTCTTCTCTAAGGTACACTACTATCTCCATGTTGCTTTGAATTATAAGCCATAAAATGTTACAAAAACCCATGGACAGAGGGTAATGTTGCTCATTCTCTCAGGTGAAGCACTCAAAATCAGCAAGGCTCTGTGCTGAGAACAGCTACATGGCACTGTTTGGTCTCCTTGAGCATCCCCTATTGTTCTAGCACAGTGTAGTGACAGTAGAATAATGTTTATATACCACCAACCACACTAAAATAATGACAATTTCTTCCAATCCCATCCCAAGTAACAACACAGTAGAATGGGCTCCACCTGCTTAGGAGAATACAAAAAATACTGAAAAGCTGCTTTGTTGAGCACTTGGACACAGGCAAGGCTTGACTTATTCATAATAGGAATAAAACATCTCAGTAGATATCAAGAGAAAATGAACTGTGTCCCTTCAAATTCCCACAAAACAGCAGATACAATTTATAACTGGCAGAACTAGAATTCAAATGTAGAATTTGAAACTCTGATTTTATATCATGATGTATTGATAATTCTGCTATAGGTAATTGTCCTCATTTTTATGTTTTTGATTGAATGAGTTTATAAATGTAATTGAACATATTTTCCTGTACAAGAATAAAATATATTAAATAACTTCAACTCAGTTCATAAGTAAATTGAAAATAATTTGATTTTGTTTGTAAAATAATCACCTAGTTCTTATATGATTTCCTACCATATAGATGTTATTTATCATGGTAGGAGTCGTGCACTTTCTCAGAACCAATGTAAGGAAGTTTGTCAAGAATTTATGCCACATTCTAGCAGTTTTGTCTCTCACAATTTCTGTTTTATGTTAGAGTTAATTATACATATCTCTGCTTAGGTTCAATTATACACAGAAAATTATTCTTAACAGATTGATATAATAACTAAGATCAAATTTATTTCTTCAAGTAAATTCAACCACAGCTATGTGTTTGTAGTTTTCCAAGGAGAAATTACTTAAGTTTTTAGAATAAGAGACAGTTAACAAAGGATTACTTATAACAAAGCCAGATGCAATTACCGTCATGAAATGACGATAGCACATATTTATATCAGAGGAAAATAGGCTCCTTTACTTCTGATGAAGCATCCCAAATCATATAATAAACTGGATGCTACTTGACTAATGATACAAGTGTGTTTGAAAATAAATTAAATGTTCAGATCTATATGTTCTTATATACTGAATGTTAAAATTTGTAAGATAGTCTATGAACAGTGGAAATTTAATTGAATTTTTTCTTTTCTATTGGAAATTTTTAATGTACACCTTAATGTGATTCATTCTGACATGCTTTTCATTGTGACACTTCCATATATGGATCCTTCCCCCGCACCACCCCCCATCAAAGACTTCTCTTCCATTTACTTGTCTTTTTATGGGGAAATTTTTTCTATATATCCTTGGGTTCCAGTTCAGTTTAAGATAGAAACTTTTCCTGCAGTGAACTTTCTTTTCACCTTGTCAGAACTATTACATTCATTTTTTAGACCATCTACAATAATAACATTCTTAGTTGTTTTTTTCTTTTATTATGATCTGACCTTTGTATAGGATTTTTTCCTTTTTATAATTTTGATTCAGCTCCCACATATGAGAACATGTGGTGTTTCTCTTTCTGAGCTTGTGTTCGTTCACTTAAAATAATTTTCTCCAATTTCATCCATTTTGCTGTGAATGGCATTATCTCATTTTTTTTTTGATTCCTGAGTAGTATTCCATTGTGTATGTGTACGATAGTTTTTTATCCATTCTTCTGTTGATGGGCACTTTGGTTGATTCCGTATCCTTGCTATTGTGAAAAGTGCTGCATTGAACGTGGAGATGCAGGTGTCTCTGTGGTATGATGACACATCTCACTTTGGGTAAATTCCCAATATTATTAAAGCTGGGTCATATGGTAGATCAATTTTTAGTTTTTTAAGATACCTCCATATTGATTTCCACAGTGGTTGGACCAATTTACATCTCCACCAACAATGTAAGAGTGTTCCCTTTTCTCCGCAACCTCACTAGCATTTATTTTTATTTGTTTTATTGATCTTGGCCGTTCTCACTGGTGTACGGTGAAATCTCAGAGTTGTTTTAATTTGCATTTCCCTAATGGCTAGGGATATTGAGCATTTTTCCATGTGTTTCATGGCTTTAAGGACCTCTTCATTTGAGAACTGTCTGTTCAGTTCCTTTGCCCATTTTTGTATTGGGTTATTTGTTTTCTTGGGAATTTTTTTTTTGAGTTCTTTATAAAGTCTGGTAATTAGACCTTTGTCTGAGGTATATGATGTGAAAATTTTTTTCCATTCAGTGCAGGTTTCCTTGACTCTGTTAATTGTTTCTTTTGCTGTACAGAAGCTTTTAAATTTCATGTAATCCCATTTATCTATTCTTTTAGCAATTCCTTGAGCAATTGGAGTCCTATTAAGGAAATACTTTCCTATGAGAATTTCACTGTAGGCCAATTTTAATATGCTAGCTTTCTTTTTTCCACTCCTTCCCAAGGCAATAATTATCATTAAAACAACATAATTCCTACTATACAGATGGTAAAACTGAGGTGTTAGGATTTTTAAAAAAATAAATTTTACTCAACAACCTGTTGAGAATTTTTTTAATAAATTTTACTCTTTGACGATATATTTTCTTCTATATTTAAAGGGGTCTTCATTTTATTTTAAAATGATGATTATGTTTATGCTGATTATAGTTTTAAAACCAAATCTTATGCAATCTAACTTAATTTCCTATAAACAAAGGAAATTCCATTATTCTAAAATGGATATCTAGCACATACAATGAATTGTTACAATTTAAAAAGGTACTATTATTTCTAAAGTACTCTTTCTTTCATTCTGTACAATGTATAACCATTCTGAGACTAGGAAATGTTTTAGTTCCTATTTCAGTGCTATGCATTAAGCACATGTTCTTCCAGGCATGGTGGCATGCACCTGTAATCCTGGACTAGGGAGGTGATGTTGTTGCTGTTAGGTGCCATGGAGTCAATATTCGACTCATAGCGACCCTCAAAGGATTTTTAATGGCTGACTGTTTTGGGATTGCCTTGGGAGTGGATTGCCAGGTCCTTCTCCCATTCTTGCAGTGCTAGGAATTGAACTTGGGACCTCAGAGATTGCAGCACAGCGCTCTACCAACTGAGCTAAAGCAAGTAGTATTTTGAGTTTGATGTCTGAGGCAGCCTGTATAATTTAGAAGATCCTGATTCAAAGGAAAAAAATTAAAAATGCACTGGGGATACAGCCCAGTGGTAGAATGCATGGAAAGTATGTGCAAGGCCTGGATTCAACCCCCAAGTGAAAGAAAAGACAGTATGCTAATGGCCAGGAAGAATGTGCAGAAATAAATTGATTCCTGCTAAAGAGAAAAGCAGAGGAACCATTCAAGAAATACGTCAAGAAAACACAGGACTTGAAGAGAAAAACCACAGAATGAAACAGTGAAAATATGAAGAGAGTTGCCAGAAATGACAGGCTATTTCTCACTTACCTCTGATGACCCAGGCTTCAAATGAGAGAAAAGACATTGTTTCATGGAAAATCAGAAGGCTCTACAATACAGCATGGCTTTCATCCAACAGGAGCAGAGTAACGTAAGTAAAAGATTAAGGGATTAGAGTTTAATACCATTTGATTAAAGACAGAGAGACACTACAAGCACTAAGCTTCCTATTCTATTAAATAACTCAGAAGTTATTGCTATTTAACAGATATATTTTAATTCATGCTGTATACATGAAATGACATTTTCCCATTTGATCCTCCAAGAAATTTCATTCAATGGCAATTGTTAGGTGGTCTCAAGTGGAGTCTGACTGATAGCAACCCTATGTACAACAGAATGAGGACTACCCAACACCGATCTATGCACACAAACTTTTTTATGCTTAAGCCCATTATTTCAGCCACTGTGTCACTCCATCTAGTAGAGGGTCTTCCTTTTTTTCACTGGCTTACCCCTCTCTCAAACATGATGTCCTTCTCCAGGGATTGGTCCCTTCTGACTTGTTGTTGTTGTTGTTGTTAGGTGCCGTTGAGTCAGTATCTGACTCATAGCAACCCTCATAGGGTTTTCAATGGCTGACTCTTTCGGGGTTGTCTTGAGAGTGGATTGCCAGGTCCTTCTCCCATCCTCCTGACTACATGTCCAAAATATATAAGATGCAGTTTAGTCATCCTTGCTCCCAAAGACCACACTTGTTGCACTTCTGCTAGACAGATCTGTTGATTCTTTTGGCATTAAATATTTGTTCCCAGCACCATACTTCAAAACCACCAGTTCTTCTCCTGTCCCCCTTACTCAACATCCAACTTTCACAAGCTTACAATATGACTGAAAATACCATGACATGAGTCAGTAGCACCCTTGTCTTCAATGTGACATCTTTACTTTGAACACTTTAAAGAAGTCTTTTGCAACAGATTTACCCAATTCAATGTCTTTGAGGGTGTCAAAAATGTATAAATAGGAAAAACTGCATTAAAATTATAATACTCAATATATACCCACAACAAAAGATGAACATAAGTCATATTTGACTTCACAATTACAAGGTGTGCTCAAATTGGTTACCATAGCAGAAGAAGCAGAATGTGTTCCTTGTGTGAGGCCTCCTAGATCTTCCCTTGTACACATCATACTCTGCACCATTCTTCTCAAGATTATCAGGAATGCAAGCAATTGTTAGGCATGTTGGAGATTCTGTTGCGTACTAACACCTCCATTGTTTATTTTGTTTCCACAAGTTCTCAAATTTCAAATAACATTTCAAAATGAAATTATACTCCTCAAAGTTTGTTTTTACCATTTTCTTTGACTGTCCTGCCTGTTGCATGGCAGCACCAGCTTTTTTTTGGTTAACACCATCTTTTGAGCATGTATCATGCTACCTAAACATTACTACTGTAATTTAATTCAACTTGAAATAGCAATATATACATAACACCTCTTAAAATTTGAATAGTTTTTATTTGGTCACCTCTTGTAGTTATTGGTTACATTGAGGGGAAGAAGAAAATTTCTTATATTTCATTTCTATTAAATTAAGAAAATTACATGTAATCAAGAGAATCTTGATTTTTACTACAATTTAACTAAACTTTAGATAATCATCTTCCTAACTACAGGTCTCTGACCTCCTTTTTCTTAGAACAATTACTTTAGAATGCTTACAATTTCAATTTTTTTCTCCCCCTTTGAGATATATGCAAATATTTTTCAATGTTTCTTACAAGTTTTGTGATCCACAAATGTGTTTCTGAAGAACCTGCGAGCCTTCTCTTTGAGATATAATCATCAAGGAACATGGAACCTTTTCCTCCCAGTCTCTTTTACGGTAAGAGATTAATTTCAATGGGAGGTAATTAGCAAACAGAGAGAGCCAAATCACAGAGAAAAACGCTCACAAATTTAGGAATAACTGCCATTGCTCAATATTTCCCTTGATCAAACTTCTACTTTTTCCACTAGTTCAATCAGGTGCTCTAAAGAAAAAAAGAGGAAAAAACAAAAATACTCTCATTTGAGTAGATTCAGCTGAGACTAAGTGCCAGTCTCTCTCCTCTTTTGCAGTAGCCTTGAATAAAATTTTAACTTTGTCCTTTGCTATATTTTCAGAGAAACATGCATTCATATTTTGCATCAACATAAGAAAGTATAGTAGTCATTCATCCACCGTATCTTCATTAAGAACACTAATCCACTGATTCCCTGACCTGTCTGTTCACTGTGCTGTTGGTGCTTGTGTTTTGCCTGATACTGAAAGCTATGCCATAGGTATTTTAGATACCAGCAGGACCACTCATAGTGGAAAGGTTTCAGCTAAGCTTCCAGACTAAAACTCACTAGGGAGAAGTAACCGGGAGCCCATTCCAAAAACAATTAGACATTGAAAACCCTATAAATAGCAAGGAAGCACTGTCAAATATAGCACTGGAAAATGAGACCCTCAGACTAGAAAGCATTCAAGAAATGACTGGAAAAGAGTTGCCCCCTCAAAAGGGGAGTTGATTTTAGTGACAGAAATGAGGTAAAACCCCTCACACCCCCTTTTGCTGATGTGGAACAATTCAAAATGGGAAGCATAGAGGCTGCAACAATGAGCTCAAACATAAAAAGATTGTGTGCATGGCACAGTGCTGGGTAGTTCTTCACTCTGCTATACATAGGCTCCCTATGAGGGAGACCCAACCACATGGCACCTCACAATGACAATCTACTCATTAACCCTTAAGCATGTTTTCAATATGTGATTTTGCCAACATGTTTTGTACCTATTGGGGCAGAAAAAATAATTTCTTAGCTGGGGGCAGTGATACATGCCTGTAATCATAGTAACTCTGGAGGCAGAGGCAGGAGGATCACAAATTTGAGACCAGAGGCAGTCTATGTAAATTAGCAAAACCTTGTCTCACACAGTAAAAAAAAAAAAAAAAAAAAATGGCCTGGGGGTGCAGATCAGTGGTACAGCACTTTCAAAGCATGCAAGTGCAAGGCCCTGGGTTCAACACCCAGTAGCACAAATAATAATAATAGTAATAATAATAATAATAATAATAATAATAATTTTCTTGCTCTTCATATGCTAATGACCAGAAATCTCTAAATTCCATATTAAAGTACAAGTAAGAAATAAAGATATCTTTGGAGAAAATTATTTTACCAAGGTAGAGATTCACGATCTACCCAGGATTTGTTTTTGTTTCTTTGTGTTTGTATTATGTGCTAGTTTTTTGTTTGTTTGTTTGTCTTCTCTAAGTAGGAATCCGCCCCCCCAAAAAAGACTAAACCTCTGTTAACAAAGCTACAAACAAATTTGAGAATGCACGATGTTTCCTGTTGATTTTTGGCAATTAAACAAAAGAGGTTTTTCTTTTTTTCTTTCTGTAACTTTTTAATCATTCAGTTCATTTGTAGTCCTTTCAGATATGATTATGCAAATGTAGGAAGTTGAACAGGTACTCAGCCTTCCTGCATGACGCTTCATAGAGAGGAAAATCTGATTGCTGTTTTATGTGTAATTTGGTGATGGCCCAGCAGAGTGTTAAACCAAAAGGATGACAACTCCTCAAACCTACAGCCATTCATACAGCTGTAGGAAGAGGCAAAATGAACAATATCTTGAATTTGATACAACTGTGAAATTAGATCTTGTATGTTTGGTCTAAACTATTCCTCTAGAGTCCCTGACCTAAATTATCACAATGTCCCTCAGTTATCAAATGGCAGAAGAG
This sequence comes from Pedetes capensis, assembly GCA_007922755.1. Lineage (NCBI taxonomy): Eukaryota > Metazoa > Chordata > Mammalia > Rodentia > Pedetidae > Pedetes > Pedetes capensis. The sequence continues at coordinate 29,956 of VMDO01016460.1, read as the reverse complement.
TTACGTAGAGAAAGAGTGGAGGTTGCTATAGAGGATGTGGCAGTCAAGGGACAAGTGTATACAATGACAGTACTCCTCAGATAGAAAGGTTTTAGTGGAGATTAGGCATTATTCTCCAGAACAAATATTCAACTTGGTGAAGCATGTTCATAAAGAAGTTAATTCTAGAGTAATAAGCAACATATCCATTCTGAGGCTATGGAGAGACAAATTGCTCCAATCAACCTACTAGTGAAAGCTATTCTAAAATGTGAAGAAGTGTTTGAAAAATAACAGACTGAATTTTGACAGGACCTTGATGTAAATACACTACTACATAATCATCTGCTTCTACTTCAAAAGAATGAAGTAAAATCTTCTAAAGAGACCAGAAAAATGGTGACAAACTGGATGTAATTCCATGAGTGAAAGGACAACTGTAGAATCTGTGAAACAGATCAACACTTCTCTGTCAAGGAGAAAGAAGCAGCAAAGGCAATTTATCCCAGATCTAGAAAGAGTCTCATGAGGTTAAGCACCAGAGAAATCACCTCGTGTGTAGATGTTGACTATATGGAATTTTCTAGCTGAATCAGAAGAAAAAGCACACATGAAAATGTTTTAAATTAAAAAGTGCTAACAATTAGCAATTTTACCTTGTGGACTTTTTCAAATGTAAATGAGAGAGCAAACTCAGAGGATAGAAAGAATATTCATTACAAAATTCATTTTAATTGCTAAAAGCTCTAAATTACCTAAATGTTCACTAATTGGAGAATGATGATGATGTTATTATAATGAAAGAGGATACTAAGCAGATATTCAAAATCATATATACAAATTTATGGTAAAAATACTCATGCAATTTAAAGGACAAAAGCAATATCCAAAATGCAATTTATGCTATTAAAATGATTATATAATTTTATATATACATATAGAAGAATATTGAGATTTGCATTAAAATCAAAACATTACCTTTCTCTAGGTATGGAGATAATATTTTGTTTTATTTTCTTCCTCCTTACTTGTCCCCTCTACTTTCAAGTTTTCTGCACTAAATCAATATTGCTTTTTATTATTTGAAAATATATGAAAAATTAATTATAAAATATGAAGTTGAAAATTGTATCCTATTTGTAAGCTAACACATTAGCCTGCCACAGCTTCATATATACTATTGGAAGACACATGGTACTAGGTCAGAAGCAAAGCACTCTATTATTCATGACATAGCAGGCAGCATGAACCTCATTTCCCCAGTGCATCTTCTTGCCCCCAAAGTCCTTCAGCAGTGAAGCAAAGAAGGCTGTGTGTAGACAATACATTTATGTCACAACCCAAGAACATTGTGTTTAAGGTACCTGGATCTTTTTGAGCTTCTTTCTAAACTGCTCAACCATTGCCCCAAAGGAAGAGAGAATCACTATTATACTTTTCGAAAAACAAATCTACCATCTGCCCCAGAAGAAGATACTCTCTTTCAAAGCTGTTTGCTAGTAAAAGATTTTTGAAAAGATAGTTCTGAGCAGGGCTCCATGACACATGCCTGTAATCACAAGGACTTGGAAGGCTGAAGCAGCAGGTTAGGGAATTTGAGGACAGAGGTAATCTTAGTGAGACCCTGACTCAAAATAAAAACTACAAAATGGGTTGGGGATGCAGCTCAGTGGTAGAGAGCTGTCAAAGCATGTGTGAGTTCCTGGGTTCAACCACCTGGTATTACTGAAAAGAAAGAAAGAAAAGAAGAAATATGAAAGAAGAAAAAGAAAAGGAAAGGAAAGGAAAAAGAAAAAAGGAAAGGAAAGGAAAGGAAAGGGAAAGAAGGAAGGAAGGAAGGAAGAACATCAGGGGAGGGGAGGGGGAGGGGAGGGGAGGGGAAATGAGAGGGGAAGAGAGGAGAGGAGAAAACAGAAAGTTCTCTTACATAGATCACACATAGAAGTATAAAAAAGACCCATTAGGAATATTGTCTCTTGGCTCATTGGGAATATTGTCTCAACATGAAACTGGGGCTGGGGTTTAGCTCATTTGGCAGAGTGCTGCCCTGTGCTCTTTGAGGCCCTAAGCTCTATCCCTAGCACCTCAAAAGGGGGAGAAAGATGTGTCAACCCACTCTCCAAGAAATCCTGAAACAGTCAGCTATTGAAAAAATCTATGAATAGCAGAGAAGCACTGACATAGTGCCAGGCATGGCACACTGATAATGAATATTTCTTTCAGTTGTATGTAGAGTTGCTATGAGTAGGTCATGACTCCACAGCACCTAACAACAACAACAACAACAAAATAATGTTAATCTCCAATTCAGTGTCTGCTATTTCCTTTCATTCTGGCTTTATTGGCAAGGGGAGCAGTGCATCTGAGATAGTGTTTTAGCATTACTAACACTGCCATCCTACCCTATGAGGCAGCAACTGAATTCTTCATAGGAGGCTACTAGAACTTGTTTTTAAAACTTGTTAAGAACTTGTAGTGTGATATCCTCTGGGACACCTGCATTTCAGTGCTCAGCAAATATTATCTTATCATTTGGTTGTCAAGAAAGTTTCCCGAAACTCTTTTCCTCCAAATGAATCCAAAGAATAGATATGATGCTTCATGGAACACATCACATGAGGGGCAGTGTCTCCTCACTCTGTGTGAGGGTGTGATATGGGTGCTTTGGGTAACTGGAACATTTCAAAGACTTGGAATCCCAAGATTCAAAATCCATCTCTAACAGCAATAAGATAAATTCTAAAAGGACTGCTCATATCCACAAATCAAACAGAAATAGACAATTAGACCAAAATGAATTTATCTGATTAGGTTCACACATGTAAAATATCCCATGATCCCACAATTGAGATTCCTTCATTAGTCAAGAAGATCTTCAGACACCTGAGTACATTGCTTAACCTCAATTCTTTCTGACATCCCGGAAGTTCCATTCTTTTTATATACGTAAATCTTTGCTGCATTATTTCTCCTTTATTCTAGATAGACATCAAAGTTAAGGCACTAGAAGTAACACAGACAACTGTCACATCGTCTGCCATAACTTTGAAAAATCACTCAACCCATAATTTTTTTTTTACTATCTCTGATTTCACAAGCATTCTAACTGAAAAGAAATCAAATCTGCAAAATGATTTAAGCTTCCTAGAAAATTCATATATGGAATTAAAAGAGCAAAGTCACATAGCATTTTCTAAAATGATTAATGAACTTAATGATTTAATTAAAAAGCAATAATTTATTATTACTGTAGTTTGAAGTCTGCAGCTCTAGCCCTGTGTCCCTGACCCCTTTAGATCTCAGAAGCTAAGCCGGGATGGGAGACCACCTGGGAATACCAGATGCTGTAGGCTTGGGAGAAGGACCTGGCAACCCACTCCCTAAAATCAATCCACTATTGAAAATCCTATGAATAGAAGAGAAGCAATGACAATAGTGTTTTGCCTGTTGTAAGTAGGGTCAGTATGATTTGTATACTGACTTGAGGGCACCTAACAACAACAACAATAATTTTCAGGATTGCAAGCACCAGTTCATGAGAGACATGAAGAGAACTAGTAGAGTCTATCTCAATTATGAACTAAGTTTTTATGTCTGTTTAAATCACCTATTAAATTACCCTAAATTCAATGAATGTTTTCTTAACACAAAGTTTCCATTTTCTTCAGCCTAACAGCCTAAAATTATTAAATAAATGAAACATAACACACCTTCATGCCAAGAACAATGCTTAGCACCTAGGCAAGTTTTAAAAATATTATTATCAATGTTGACATTCTTAAAAAGTCAATACAAAGTATTACATTACAAAAGTAGACAGCATCATTCCTGTAGACAGAAGTAGGGAAGTGGTTTTCTCTTCTACAAGGGAGAATTTATTTCTATATTTTAAAGAATAGTGTGATATCATTTTAATAAAACATATTATAATAGCAATTTAGTGGCAACAAGAAGATAATATGTTGCTTACGTAGTCCCTTTATTCATTCAATCTATAAATATTAATTTAATGAGTGCTTATAATTTAATAGGTGTTCAAATTTGCATACTTACCATAAACTGCTTAATTTTAAGTCTTTTTTTATGTATTAGATTCCTCATCTGTAAAAATGTGGTTGAAATAGTATTTGTTTTACATAGTTGATGTTAGAAGAGATCAAATCAGTACATGTTTAGTCCTTAAAGCAGCAACTACTCCACATTAAAGGCAATAGTATTTGTATATTATTGTTTTTATCTTTATTACTTTCTTCTCCAAGTAGGGTTATAGCCCATCCACTAGCTAGCTGTCTTACTTTTCTTCTCTCCATTTTTCTCTTCACCTTGTTTTCATAAAAGTCATCTTTCTAAAGCAGAACTCAGAGCTGTCCTGATGAAAACCCTTCAATGTCTTGCATCCATATTTCAGCCTCTAGAATTTAACTCCTATCCATTCTTTCCACATTTAATTTGTACAACTAACCTTGCCTACTTTACAAGACATAAAAACAATACTAGATGGAGTCCTGAGTTTTCATGCATTTTCCCATACTCTTTGAGGATTTTTGTTTGACATTTTTCTTCAACCAAATAGCTGGTTTAAATCTTTGGTCTTCCACGCATTTATTTCAAACAATACCTCACCATGAAACTATTTTTGAGTTTCCCAATTAAGTGTAATCTAAAAACTATATGTAATGTGTATTTTGCTCATCCCAAAATACTTTGTTAGTACTTCTCCTGTCACTAACCTAGTTTATTTATCTTATAATCATTAATTATGTATGTAAAATAATGTATAAATACATAATAATGTATACATATATACATAATAATGTATACATACACTAATACGTATATTTAATCATCCATGCATACAGTACTGATATACAAAGAGTGACAAAAATGTATACACATTTTAAGATAGGAAAAAATTGTATTAAATTTGTAATATTCAATATATAGTGATTACATAAGACAAATATAAATCATGTTTGATTTTTGCAATTACAAGTGGTGCTCAAGATGATTACTACAGCAGAAGAAGCAGGATTTGTTGTTGTGCAAGGCCTCTCAAGATCTTCCCTTGTAAACATCATATACAGTACCAAGCATCTTAAACTTATTACAAATGCATGCAATTGTTAGGCATGTTGGAGGTTCTGTTGCACACTCACACCTCCAGTGTTGTGATTTCACAACATTCTTGAATTTCAAATACAACTCCAAAATGGTCTTGCCTCCTCAAAGGACAGCCTTGTTTCTGTCATTTTTCTTGACTATCTTGCCTGTCACATGATGGCACTAGCATTCATTTGATATAACATCATATTTTGGGCAAACATCATATTATACATTGCTATCATAATTCAATTCAACTTCAAAAAGTAATAAATAGGTAACATGTTTTAAAATAAACATACATTTTTGGCATCCCTGGGTATACCCATTCTTTAGCATTCTTGGGATATGTAGTACATATGACTATGTACAGGTATATAATGATCACTGGTAAATGTCATCACTGGCATGCACATTACTTAATTATTATACATGTATTTGTATAAATACAATATTTATATGGCATTTATCTCCAAAATTTGTCAGCATTCTACAAATTCATAAAGGAAACGCTGACAATAACAGTGACATCATTCTGAGTTAATATAGGCTTTCACCAAGTTTTTTCTCTCTAGCACCACATCAATCTCAGCTACTTGATTAAGATTTAGCCTTTGTTTTGAATATTTCTGCCCCTTACAAAAAATTGATGATATGTATAAACTTTCTCAGAGTGCATTTACCTATAGCATTGTTTTGTCATTGAACCCTAAGCCCTTCTTTGTAGGATCCACAGTGTTCTTCTAAAGAACTCAGAAGCAAATCTGTATATGGCTTACAAGCACTTCTGAAGAAGGCAAGTGGATAACCACAGGAGCCAAGTTCACCTTGGAAAAAAACTCTGAAGATCTGTAACTTTCCATCACAAAGAAAATAACCCCAGGGCATCATTGCTGACTTCCCCAAAACTGTGCATACTCATGTAAGTCACAGTGCCACATGGTGAGAATGGGAACTTTCAGAAGTGTGAGAACTGATGATGAAAGAATGCTGATAGCACTGAGGGAAGGACACACTTTCAAAGTAGGTAAACGAGAGCAGTGGAAAGTATACCTTGGAGGATCTAGAGTTCAAACACAGTCCTAACCTAAACTGCAAGTGAGGAGACAGTAGATTTGGAAGCTATTTTCTTTTTTTTTTCACGTAGGAATTTATTATCTTAAAACTATTCTAAAAGTCATGAAAGTGGGAAAAATAGGATTTCTATTATTTCTGAAACCCAGAAAGTAAAAAAGATCGACATTGTCTGTTTTACAATACTCTTTGCTAGTCTCGAATAGGGCTGAAAATGGATTAGACTGAAACAGTGTGACTGTTCCTCAAAACCACTTTTTGTATATTTGGCACTGACAAAGTAAGAGACATGCCAAGGCTATAGGATGTTACTATAGTGCATTGAATAAGAATTTTCACACTTTTTTTATAACCTTAGCATAACTCATAGCTATGCTGATGCTTAGTAACAAGTCCCTCATTATTTTCACAGATATCCAGAACAATATTTAGCTATTTTTCTTCTGTAAAAGGGCAGACAAATATTTTATGTTTTACAGGCTGTATAATCTCTATCTCAACTATTCAAGTCTGCCATTCTAGTTCCAAATAAACCATGAATTATGTGTAAGTAAATAATTATTTTCTGACAAAAAAAAAAGTTTATTCACAAAACTAGGCAATGGGTCAGATTTGGCCAGACCATGCATTATTACCACCTAATCTAAAATATTTTTTGAAAATTATAATTAAAATCTGAAAACTATTCCTAGGATGAAAGAATACCTCTTTATCTGTAATATATTTTTCTTTGTGCATTCTGTCTAATAATCCCAAACTCTAGTTGCAAGGGCAAACCTTCTATCTTTGCCTGTCTGCCTGTGTTTTCTCCTACTTGAATCATTGAAACTCCCAGGAAATCCTGTCCTAGCATAATCCTGCCTAGAAATTGCATTCATACCTCAAACACCAGCTGTATCATCTTCCTCTTGATTCGTAAAAGCAATACAACTGCAGATTCCTTAAAATGCTTTCAACTTATTACCTACACTATAATTAATAACATACATTTAGATAAGTGGAGTCAATTCAGCTTTTGCCCCTCAAATTAACCAGCACAGTTGTTTTTTACATAATGTTCAAGAAAGAGCTATTCAGTAGATAAATGCCTAAATAATTAAATTTGGAAGTCAGAGAATAAGATTGAAGGGAAATGTCATAGGATTAATTTGGTTAGAAAATTCTAAGTGAGCCATGCATCATTCATTCTTTACTTCTGCATTAATTTTACATGAGTCTACTCATATTTGAAACTTCCAAATGTGGCTGAGAATCTTGGACAACTGATGTCAATGTTTTCAATGAGAAATTACTATAATTCATCCAAATCTATCCATCAGACTTTTAAAATCATTCAGCTTTCCTTGTGAACTTAAAGAAAAATATGTAAATGTATAAACAGCTTTTAAACAAAGATGAGTGATTTCTATCTAATGTTATCTAAATTGCTGAATTCATATTTTATTAACACCTCAGTAATATAGATAATTGCATTTTCCCTTGGCAATATTTCAACAGACCATAGAGAATTTCATCTTATCAAGTATGCGCTATACTCTCTCCAATGTTATATATACACTCATTAAAAATCAATCAGATGTTTCTTCTCATTATTTTACTCAATTAAGAGAGAATCAATTTTCAAAATATAAAGAGAAAGAAAATCATGAAAATCAAGGAGTGATAGCCCTTTGAGTGTTGCTGTTTTTAGGTGTAGGTGAGTCCTGTCCAAATCACAGAGACTCTATGTAAAACAGAATATAACACTCCCCATTCTGTGTCAGCCACACGATCTTATTTATGTTTAAGTCCATTGATGCAGACACTGCATCAATCCATCTAATTGAGGGTTTTCATTTCTTTCATTGACCTATCACTTTCCCAAATAAGATATCCTTCCCTAGGGATTGATCCTTCCTAAATACATGCCAAAAATACATAAAATGCAGTTTAGCCATCCTTGCTTCCAAGGAGCACTCTGGTTGTCCTTCATCTAAGACAGGTCTGTTGGTTCCTATGGCAGTACATGATATATTCAATAATCATCTCCAGCACCATAATTCAAAAGCATCAATTCTTTTCCTGTCTCCTTTGTTCAATGTCCAGCTTTCACAACCATATGATGTGACTGAAAGATCATGGCATGATTCAGGTGCACCTTCATCTCCAGGGTGATATTTTTAGTTATCAATACTTTAAAGAAGTATTTTGCACAGCTCTTCTCAATGCAATCCATTTTTTCTTTCCTTTACTGCTGCTTCCATGGGTGTTGATTGTAGAACCAAGCAAAACAAAATCTTGGACTATCTCAAACTTTTCTCCATTTATCATGAAGTTGTTTACTGACCTAGTTGTAAGGATTCCTGTTTGGTTGATGTTAAGTCTGAATCCATTCTGAAGGCTGTATTCTTTGATGTTCATCAGCAAATGTTTCAAATCTTCTTCACTTTCAGCAAGCAGAGTCGTGTCATCTGCATAATTCAGGTTGTTAATGAGTCTTCCTCCAATCCTGATGCTGTGTTCTACTTCATAAAGCCCGGCTTCTTAGATTCTTTGCTCATCATAGAAATTGAACAGGTCCAGTGAAAGGATACAGCCCTGATGCACATCTTTCTCCACTTTAAATCAAGCAGTATTTTCTTATTCTGTTTGAACAACTGCCTCCTGGTCCATCTATAGATTCCTCATGAATTATACTTAGGTGCTCTGACATTCCTATTCTTTGCAGTGTTATCCATAATTTGTCATGATCCACACAATCAAATGCCTTTAGCTGATAAAACATAGATAGACACCTTTATGGTATTCTTTCCATTCAGCTAGTATCCCTCTGATATCAACAATAATGTCTCTGGTTCCACTCCCTCTGCTGAATCCAGCTTGATTTTCTGGCAGCTCCCTGTCCATATGCTGCTGCAGTAGCTTTTGAATGACTTTTAACAAAATTTTACTTGTGTATGATAGTAATGAAATTCTTTCCTTTAGTTTTCTGTCTCCAGCTCTTTGCACCTGTCATTACAATATTTGATTTTGTCTTCTGGAGCTGCCCTTTGAAATCTTTTTAGTTTCTTAACTTCATCCTGTCTTCCTTTTGTTTTAGCTGCTCCATGTTCAAGGGCAAGTTTCAGAGTCTTTTTTGACATGTAATTTGGTCTTTTCGTTTTTTCTTGTCTCATTAACTTTTGCTTTCCTCATGGATGATGTCTTTGGTGTCATGCCACAATTCATCACATCTTCTATCATTAGTGTCTGATCATTAAACCTATTCTGGAAGTATTCCTTGCTCCTGGATAGTATTCCTTGGTCCTGGATAGTCTCAGGATCTTACCACATCCCTGTCTTTCCAGTGGTTTTGTTACTTTACATTTCCTTGTTCAGTGGCAAAATGAGTAACTTCATTTAGTGTTTGAGCATTCTTCCAACTCAACAATGTCCCTATACTTCTTTTCTTCTTTTTCAATATTAGGATTCAATGTACTTGAAATAACTATGTTAGATTGTACTAATATAAAGGGAAGTGTTTGTGGATCTCCAAATCTAACTAGAGAGATAGAGAAAAATGTCTAGAGGCTACTTCTAGCCTTCTTTGAGAAATAGATGGAACAAAAATTAACTATAATGGAAAAGATAATTGCTTGATCTAACTGGAGAGAGAACAAACCATCACACTAGGCCATATGTGAAGCAAAAGCCTTTTATTTAAGCACTTTGGTGAAGGTGGGTTGGTCCGAGGAAGAGAAGGAGCAGTCACTTGCTGAGGGAGTCACAGTTATTCTTAGAGGGTCCTTTGGGTATGGAATGGATGGCTATAAGAGGAGAAGAGGGGATTGACTGATGAAATCCTGATGACTTCTTACCTCAGACTTCTTGGAGCCTGGCAGTTTTTTGCCTCAGTCACTGTTGCTTGAGATGTTTCTCTTTCTGAGGTGTGTGGGTCATCTAGTTTCTCAAGATTGTTCATCTGTGGATAACAGACCATGGGGGTTAGGACTTTATAATAATCTTATAGCTATTTATAGCACTAGGGCTCTTGGGTCCATATGATATAAATGTTACATTAGTGTTTATGAAGCATTGACTGGGCTAATGTTTTTAAAGTCTGTCTGCTATCTTCTTTCTTAATCATTTCCTTACTTCCTTCCTCTCTTTCTTCCTTCCTTTTTCCTTCTTTCCTTCCTAACAAAAAGTCATTTCAAAAGCATTCCTTAGGGAGCATGAGTCAGGCAGGTCTCCACCTAGAGGAGGGAAGATAGCACTTTGCACAAGGTATGGAGCTTCAGTGCCCTAAGGATGGCTTTCATCAGAGACCACAAGAAACAATGTAAGCTTGATTCTGGAAATCAGAGTCAGAATGAGGTGAGAAAGCTGCCTCAGGAGGGGTAGCACCAATGCCAGTGCCCTAGAGTGAGAGTCAGAGGCTAAGCAGAGCAAAGGTGGCATTTGAACATCCACAAGGTGATTGGGCCAGGGCAGGATGAAGAGTGGCCATGCAAGTATTTGGTGGTGGCAACAAAAGTGAGAAGCCTCAGCAGGATGAAAAACATCAGTTTGTCAGTGTGTGTGAGGAGGGGATGTTCCCAATTTACTGTCTTAAATTGTTTCTAAGTCAAGATAAATAGCAGGCAACCCCAGAAAAGCTAACCTAAGGTAGTGGAACTGCCTTCAACCACACAAAAGATGAGAGAATGCATGCTCAGGCCTCATAAAGAGCCAGGAATAGTTTGTATTTTCAGCAACAAAGCTGAGAAAGTTCATAGTTAGGGGCATATGTTAGATTACTAAAAAGGGTCTCAACCTAACTAATGACAGCTTTAATTCTGATTAAGCTTAAAGGAAAAATTCAAAAGAATCAACATGTTTTCAAACAGCTTGACTGAATCACATCACAAAACTGAAAATATTCATAACAGTACAAAAATATGCTGCATCCAAAAAGTAGAATTTTCAATGTGTATCATAACTTACAGAACTATGGCAAAGTAACAGGGTGAAAAATCATAGTGATTAAAAAAAGAGGAAGAAATGTATCAAAGCTGTCTTGTGTTTTACATGAGTGCCATATTTAAATAGACAAGGCCATTAAATAAACAGTTATTATTACTGTATTCTATTTTGTTAAAAATAAGGCAAAATACTGAAGTGTTGTTAGGTGCTGTCAAGTCGGGTCCAACTCATAGCTACCCTATTTACAACAGAATGAAACATTCCTGATACTGTGCCATGTCCACCAATATGTTAGTGATTCTCTGCTGTTCACAGGGTTTTCAGTGGCTGATTGTTTCAGGAATGCTTAGGAGTGGAATTGCAGGTACTTCTTTGATTGTGTGGTGCTGGGGTTCAAACCCAGGTCCTCAAAGAGTGCACAGAAGTACTCTACTAACTGAACAAAACCCCAAACCCACTGAAATATTAGGTAGACTTAAAAATAATCTAATTAAACTTCCAGAAATGAAACCCACAATATCTGAGAGGAAAAAATATTTTATTGCCAGGTGTAGAATTATGAATAAAACTGAAACATTGATGGTACATCTTACATATTTTTGATTTCCCCACTTAATTCTTTTTTTCTCTTGATAACTCTTTGAGATTGGTGTGTTCAACACTTCAAACTATCTAAAAACTTCTTCCTTTACCTAATTTCCCCCTGAAACTGTCAGTTGAACTTTTATATATTTAATGATATTTTATTATTTGTATTTATGTTTATGGCATTTTTATGTTCTTTTAGCTGTGTCTTTTACTATTTTTCCATTTCACTCTCTACCCTAAATACATTTTCTTTTTATATGAATAAAATTTCTCACATGTAGCAATTAGAGCATAACGTTTCTTTCCTTTATTTGCAAGTTTTATCTTATTCTCTACTTTTTTCAGTTTTTTTTCCAAATTTCATTCTGTGGAATTACTTTTTTACCTTTTCATACTATACTGTGGAATCCTTTTTAATTAAGCTGATGGAATTTTGTCTTTTACTTTAGCAATTTTTTCTTCTCCATTTACTGTAAGTAGTGGCATGTGAGAATTTACTTTTACAAAACAGTTGATGTTTCCTTCCTGTTTTTTGGCTATTGAGTAGCAGTGCATTTTATCTATATTAAATCTATAACATTTTTATCTTATTCATTGCTCTAATTTAATCCTTACAGTCATGTTTATCCCATAGTTCCTCATATTTATCAATATCTTTATTATTCAAAGACCTAGTTCTAAAACCTATTCTAATTTTCCCTACAACTACCACACTTATAATGATCAAGTTTTGTTTTTTAGTTATTGAATATATAATATCTTGCTTTGGATGAAAAGTCATTTGCACAGTAATACTTTCATAAGCCATCTGTTCAAACTTCAATCCCATATTTTCTTCAACAGTTCTTGAATTTAATTATCAATTTTAAAACTCTATCCAAGGCTGGGAGTGGTGGCACATGGCTGTAATTGCAGTGACTTAGAATATTGAGGCAGGAGGATAACAAGTTTGTGGCCAGAGGATGCCTGTGTAACTTAGCAAGTCTCTGAATCAAAATTTTAAAAATATATATATTTAAAAAGGGATTAGGGTGCAACTCAGTGGTAGCATACTTGCCTAGCATGGATAAGTTTCTGGATTCAATGCCCCAGTACTACAAAAACAAACAAACATCAAACAAGCAAAATGCTCTGAAAACCAAAAAAGAAACAACAAACATTCAGAAGTCTAATTATTTGGTAAGATTTTTATTCATTTCTCAAATTTAGATGTAAATGTGGTTGGTTATAAATCTGTAGTTTAAAAATTTTTTGATCCATTTATTGAGCAGAGCAGGGCACACATGCTAATAGAATAAACTACCCTGGGATATCTCAATAAACCTTGCTTGGGCACATCACAGTCTAAAGCAAATCAGGCTGTCCTCTTTGTACTCTGAAGCAGCCTCACCAACAGTACTCTTGGGTCTATGCTTCAGGGAGCCAGAACTTTTGCTTTGTTTCCTGAAATATGCCAGGAGTCTAGAAGAGTAACAAACACTTAAGGACTGCTCAATTGTTGGGGTTCAGCTCAGACCTGGCAGAGGTCAGAGCCTTGCCCTGACATCAAGTGGGTATCTGGGACCCACTGGACCGGGTTGGCGTAGTGGCTGGAGGCACCAAAGTAGGACCTCTGCAGACCTTCTGAGGGAAACAGGAGAGGGAAAGTTTATCGGGTTACTCCCCAAGTGGGTTGCAACCAGCAAGCAGCCCTTGTCAAGTGCTAGCTCTAAGCCTACAGCACAGAATACTGCAGGTTCATAGATGGTACAGCTCAGCCTTAAAGACACAGCTACAAGCAGTTGGTGTTCCCCTGGGCTGGAGGTCCTGTGGTCTTGACTTTCCCAGCTTGCCTTCTCTGCTTCCCTCCTTCCCAAGGGTGGAGGAATTGGGAGGCTCTTTGTGGCTTGCTTGTAGCCTTCAGTGCTTCAGGGCCCCTGGTCTTGATGCATTGGCTTGCTTGGAGATCTTCCACTGGATTGGGGAACACTGAATCAAGGTGATGGGGTCCGGACATCAGATGAAGGACCAAGAATGGTGGTGGGTTGAAGTGGGGCTGGGGCCCTGCTTATATAGGCTCCTGCAGGGGGATGTGTACTGGGGATAGTCAATCAGGGCACATTCCTGACAGGTACAGCAGGTAAACTGTCATACCTGCCAGGTAGGGGCAGTTATTTAACTGAGGTGCTAGGAAGAGCCAATCAAAATTGAGGTAGTTGAGGCTGGTCGGGCTGGTCAGGGGCCATCTTTGCTCACTGGATGGGAGGGGCAGGAGTGAGTGAGTGAAATGTGGCCCTGGGGTCACCTAGAGGTCAGTCCCTCAGGCTAGTATGAGGGACCCTAGTTATGGAATGCATTTTAAAAATTCCAATACTCAATAAATAAAAGTCTCATTTATTACATAGTAAATAAATCATAAAGGTAATATAGGCAGAAAAATGGACATAGGTTATACTGGGGGTGTCAATATTTATAAAATATGGAGTTTATTTAACGTATCAATATATGCCAAGAGAATTTGCTGTGGAAATTTCTTCTATTTTAGAATACAATTAGTCTACTAATTCAACTGAATGTGAAATTATGCCAAGACACATAAATATGACAGTGTTTTTGTAACAGTTGACAGACCTTTCCAAAATACTAGATGAATGTTAGATGAGAAAAAGTGGGAATGTAGAGCATGTGATGAATTTTATTAGTTCTCAAGGTCTCTATCTTTCCCCTCTTTACTTCAACCATTCCTTCCTTCATCTGTGCTCCATGGTTTAACATTCCATACATTTTCAATAGAATTGTTAGGTAAGATTTACTTTGTATTTATTAAGTATTCAAAATTCTTGTTGTTGCTAGGGTCTGTCTAGTCAGGTCTGACTCATAGGGACCCTGTATACAATAGAATGAAATATTCCTGGACACTGTGCCATATCTGGCACTATGTCAGTATTTCTCTGCTATTAATAAAGTTTCCCCTGGCTGATTGTTTCAGGATTGCTTCAGGAGGGGCCTTGACAGATCCTTCTCCAGTTTTTGCAATGCTGGGGATCAAACCTAGGGCCTCAGAGCATACAGAGAAAGCACTCTACCAACTGAGTTAAACCCTAGCCCAGCATCCAAAATTAAGTGTAGTTATTCAGTCCTTTGTTATTTTGAATCACATCTCTTCCTTTTGTTTTAAATTTTGTTACCTTTAGTTATAATCCTTAAAGGTATATACCATCTTTACAATATGTATACTCAAATAATCAGATATATTGCGGTAGAAATATACTGAAAGGAATCATAACTTTAACCATGAGACTTATTTTCTATTCATAGTTATAACAAAGGATCAAGACAAGGAGGAAAGAGAAAAGAATGTAGTTATATTTTCTAGCAGATTTCTAAGAATTATTTCTATTTCACATTCTACTAATAAGACAATATGCTATCAATAAAGTCATTGCTTAAGGAAACACTGGTATGCCCTATAAAGGCAACTTTTCTTATACTTCTGAGTCCAAACCTCAAATTACTGTCCCTTTAGCAAGGTGAATTTTCTGGCACTTCATATGTCCTTAACTATTTTCCATTTTGCTTAATCTTACCACCCCACTTAAGGTGTCATATCTCTTGACTTCAGATACAGATGGTAGCATGTGAAAGGGACTGAAACACATTAGGAATCTATTTTTGCTTTTCAACTACATTATGTCACTTCTAGTATTAGTGTGTTTTACATTTCCATGTTTCCATGTTTCCCTCTGATTTGATTGACACACAGTGGAGTAAATTACCTTACCTCTTGAATATATTCTTTGATTATAGCCTCAAGAACTCCACCCCCTGATAAGTATGCTTTGGCTTTTAGAAGCAAATATTCTTATAATTAAAGGAACTTTCTGCTATCCTTGTCAGTGACAAGAGTAGCTTTTTATTTAGGAATGGAGCCTTAAGTATTATTGGCTTTTAAATATTACCATTCGGTCTGATATTTGGAGTAAAGAATATCTATGTTTTATAGCATTTAGCCTTTAATTTCCCCTAAATCCCACATTATTTAGTACCTATCTATTCTGAAAAAAGTACTGAACCAGAATTGTAACATTACTATTAACTAAAGGCTAGAGTTCACTCAGATATTCTTAAATTAATATCATAATAATGAGTGTTAATAAAAGGGGAAACTGAGAAATAGGGTATATGAAGACTTACTGTCTTCTCTGTTTTTCTATAAATCTAAAGCTGTTATAAAACATAGGCTCAATATTTCTAAAATTGGAAAAAATAGGAAAAAACCTACTGATTAAAATCTACTTTAAAAGGTCCATCTGAAAGAACTCTAATTAATATACTGAACTGACCTAGCAACATGCCATAGTTGTACCATAAATCTTCTGGGAGAGTGCAGTGGTAGGATTGGCTACATTAAAGTAACATTGGCAATTTCTGTACATATGTGAAAATATGACTCATACCTTTCACCTTCAGACAGAGGATCTCTAAACAGGGTTATGGATTCAAATGGTTTAGTAAAATAAAAAGTGTATATTCATCTCTGTCCTTGTACCTTAGAGCTTCCAAATTAGGTTATCTCAAAACAATTGCAATATATTCTTTCAATTTTAGAGGTCAAAATCCAAAGTCAAGGTGTCTGGAGGGGCATACTCCTTTTTTAGATTCTAAGGAAGAATCGATTCTTGTCTCTTCCTTGCTTCCCAGGAATCCTTGCATTCCATGGTTTGCAATGGGATCATGGCAATCTCTACCTCTTTATTCATAAGATTTTCTTCCCTCTTTGTCTCAACTTTTCAGTATTTCTCTCTTTTCTCCTATAAAGACACAATTACTGGATTTAGGACTCACCCTAATCTAGCATGACCTCTTCCTAAATACATATTCAACAACCCTGTTGACATATGAAATCAAATTCTAAGGTTCTGAGTGGGCATGAATTTGAGATGGGGATGTACTACTCAAACTATCATAATTTCCATTTATAAAACAAAACAATAAGAAAACATTTTGAGAAAGTGAAGAATCTTATAGATAAACAATTTTAAAAGCAATTATCAACTCAGATTTCTAACTGTTGTTTCTAATGAAACTAGCATATCTGCTCACTCTAAACATGTCTACAGCAACAATTTACCTAAAACCATTACAGATCACCTGGAGGATGTTTAAACAATGAAGTCACATGCTACGTACAGCACAGAAAATCTGACTACAAAGATATAGTTCTCAGCATTTTAGATTTTTGCCATTCATTCTCTAACTTCATTTTGTTTTCCCAGATATAAGTATGAATGATAACAGTAAGGATCGGAGAGAACATAATTTAATTGATACAAGTTGCTCCATAAGCTCCATGATAATAAAATACCATTCCTACCAGAAAGCCTTGAATAACATCCTTCCCAAAATCTCATAATTTCTTTTCACATAAAAACCCCTATGTGTGAGCCTCTGACCCTCAGAAGAGCAAGCTTTATGGAGTGAATGGGCTGTACTTTTTCATCTGTTTTCCTAGTTTACTCCATACTTCCCTGTATCAGACAAGGATTCTGTCTCTGAATGAACAGCTAAAAGAAAAGATTAAAAGGCCTGGCATGGTGGCACACACCTGTAATCCCAGTAGCTGGGGAGGCAGAGGCCAGAGGATAGCAAGTTTGAGACCCTGTCTCAAAAAGTGAAAAAAAAAAACAAAAACAAAACAAAACAAAAAAATGGGTTGAGTGTACATTTCAGTGGTCCTGCACTCGCAAATTATTCAAGCACAAGGCCCTGGGTTCAACTCCCAGTACTGCAATAAATAAATAAATAAATAAATAAATAAATAAATATTACAATTGAGTGTAGCTGAAAGTAGTCTTCACAAAGGATCAATCTTAAAATCTACATAAAACAAGAACAATAGTAAGAGTTGATACTGATATATTCCTATCAAAATATCCCAGCTCACAATCATTTTAACAAAGGTAGAAAACATCAAATTCTAAAACTAACTTAAATGTGTTGTGTACCACACAGAAGCAAGGGTTGAAGACATTTTCCTTAATTCAAAATAAAAGATGACACATTTCAGTGCCTAATCTATGTGAGGCACATGCCCTGTGGAATAGACAAGGAGATGAAGAATATAGTAACTAGTGATGTCAGAAGGCAACGGATAAAGGCCTTGAGAAGGAGTATAGAACATAGCCAAGGTGAAAATAATCAGTAGTCAGCAAAGTTGGTGGCACTTGAAAAGGAACTGTAGATCAGTAATAATTGAATTGGCCTTTTCTCTGTCATAATATGCACTAATCTGATCTCAAAGAAAATAGACACATACAATTTTATGTCACAGAAGTTAATAAACTATAGAACCAGGTCTTGAGGAAGTTATGTAGTTTTGGTAGGGAACCAAATACATATATTTCTTGATTTAATGCAGAAAAACTTAACTTTCTAAAACTAGGATGCAAACTTGATGCTGCAAGGTTTCTGAACTATAGCATTCTGTTCTGAAATGTGATAACAGATTTCTACAGGTATAGTAAAGCAGATGTTATGTACTTAAAATCCCTCATGCATATTTATTTTTATATCCTTACTTCAGCTTCAACCTTTTATAAATAAGGATGAATATACATATCCACACATGTAAATATATAGAATGCACAGTTACACTATTGTAATTAAATATTTATGTGTATACTTCGAATAATGTATTCATTAGATGTGCCATATATGTGTAATATAAAGGTAAATAAGTCATAATGGCCTCATAGAGCTTGGTGCCAGTGTGGGATGAATATGTTAAAAGAACCAGAGTGTGCAGTAAATGAGTTTGATATAGATTTATATAGCAATCTGTAGAAATCCAGGAAAAGGAGTGCTGTAGGATCTTTACTGGAGGGTATTCAGAATGTCTATGAAGTAAAAAAAAATCATAGGTGTTAAGGCACCTGACTCAACACAAAGATTTCTACAGGGCATAAAAAGAAAAGTGGCAATATCAAATAAATTTTGACATTGCAAAGACATGGACACAGATCAGTACTGTGGCTTATTTACAGGTATACACAGATATGTAAGGTTTAAATGTGTGCATTTTTTCATTTTTCTACACATTTCTCATTATCTGTTTTTCCCCAGGAGTAGCAACAAGAAAGCTATTATTTTCTATGACCCGTAAAAATCCTGATTACTGCCTTAAAGCAACAAGGCAATACAGAAATATGAAATCCAACAGTTAAGAATTTTCCACTCCCCATCATTACTCCACAAAACATTTTGTCTACTTTCTAGGAAGACATTCACTTTCAAATTGAAAATCCAGAAAGCTCCCATAAAATTGAGGTGCTTCATACTTGAATTTTTCTTTATTTATATTTATTTATTTAGTTATTTATTTACTTACTAATCATAGCTACAGTTGTCATTTCTTACGAGTCCCATGAGAGGAATATTTCCTCCCTCTACTCCAAGTTTAGAAGAAAATCAAAACAGGGAAATAAAATAAAATCATGATTTATTGGTTTGACTCTATTCAAAGAAATATTTTCTCATTTTCTCTGTAAAAACTTTAAAGAGCATTTACATCTTCAATGATATCCAAGGTCATATATATCTCTGCAGGCTATTTTTGATGGAATTTTTTCACCAGATCTGACAGCAAAGAACATAGCACTGAAGCTCCACACATCACAAATGTAATTTGGGGTGTTAATTGGAAAAGACCTCATTACTCTTGTGATTTCTACTCTCTAAGAATTGATGACAAGATGCCCCATCCTTCCTTATGAAGTCTATTGGAAAGAAAAAGTGAGGATCATGGGAGATTTGTCTGGGGAGAGAAGAGACAGAGAATATCTGGAATGGAGAATTATGATGAAATTTGATGGTTTGGTGAGAGTAAGTTAACACAAATTGTATCATTTCTGAAAGTTAAAGTAAATAATCTAGGAATGACAGAGACAAGCCCAACTTCTAAGGTAAGATGTCTTTATGATAAACTCATGAAGGAAGCCCCAGAATTTTTGTGACAGAAAACTCTAACAAAGCAAAGAAAAAAGTGCTC
Organism: Pedetes capensis; assembly: GCA_007922755.1. Classification (NCBI taxonomy): domain Eukaryota; kingdom Metazoa; phylum Chordata; class Mammalia; order Rodentia; family Pedetidae; genus Pedetes; species Pedetes capensis. Next base: position 10,266 of record VMDO01016460.1, on the reverse strand, counting down.
AGTATTTTTCAACAGGAAATCTGTAGGAATAAAAGTAGCAACTAATTTCTCATTACAAAATATTGCTGTGTATTTGGAAAACAATTGTTAACACATGTTGAGGAAACACATAACTGCAATCACCATTCTAAGCACAAATATTAACAATTTAAATCTCCCCAAATCCTAAAAGGCAGGTGACTATTATCCTCCCATTTTCCAGAAAAAGGGGAAAAAATCACGTACAGAGCAAGTAAATGTAATATCCTATGATCCCATAGCAAGTAGGTGGTAATGCGAGTAACAAACTTCCAGTGACTCAGCTTGAGAGGGTAGCTACAATTGATTTCTATGAAGGATAACTACAGCTTCTCAATTTTCTAAAATAAGAATAGAAAACCTTTCTCCCCAAATCATCCTTCCTTTAGGCAAAATTGACAGGTACTTGGAATCAAATGGTGGAAAAATATCAGTAATATGAATATTGAATAAGATTTTGATAATGGTAGACAAGTTGAGGGCATAAAGATTGATGGAGTAAGAGATGAGAGTTTCAATTCAGTAGGTTGAAATTACATTTGATGCCTTAATAGAAGTCACTAGAACCTTATTGCTATTATTGTTGTTGTTGTTTTCGTTAGGTGCCATCAAGTCCAGTCTGACTCATAGCAAACCTATGCACAACAAACCAAACACTTTCCAACACTCTTCCATGCCCAGCACTATTGTCAGTGCTTCTTTGCTATTCATAGAATTTTCAGTGGCTGATTGTTTTGGGAGTGGATTGCCAGGTCCTTCTCTCTAGGCTGCAGCACTTGGTTTTTCCATGTAGTCACCCATCCAAGGACTAAGCAGGCCAACCCTGCTTAGCTTTTGAGAACAGCCGGGATCGGACACTAGGCTTTGGCTGCAGATATTAGAACCTTAGATCTATAAAAAGCATCTTTGCAAACCATCAAGATAGTTGATTACTATTCTTCTTCTTAATAATCACAATCTTCTTAATCACAATCTTCTTCGTAATAATCACAATAATCTTCTTCTTAATATAATCACAAACATGTATGTATATATATGGGTGTGTATACAAACACACACATATATATGTGTGTGTGTGTATATAAATGTATGTTTGTGCACATGTGTGTGTGTATGTATGTAAAGGTCAGCCTGGCCTGCACAGTGAAATTCTGCCTGAAAAAAAGACACACACAGATACACGACTCATGTATATATATAATGTTTCAGTATGCAGCCTAGACTGGCCTTGGACTCATGATCCCCTTGCCTCAGCTTCTTGAATGCTTGGATTACACATGTGTGCCACCAAGGCAAGTTTTAGAGCCTATATATTTAATGTTGGAATTCTTATAAAAAATCCTTACCAAATAATTTCCTAGCTTAGATATTTCAGATTAAAATTGCCTTCTAAAGCAATACTTAACATCCTCGGTAAAATTTGTTTCCAATTCTTCATTCAATGTTTGAAGTTTTCTTTTCTTTTCTTTCTTTTTTTTTTTTTTTTTTTTTTTTTTTTTTTTTTTTTTTTTTTTTTTTTTTTTTTTTTTTGTGGTACTGGGGGTTGAACCCAAGGCCTCATGCTTGCATGTTTTACAAGTGCTGGACCACTGAGCTGCACCTCCAGCCCATGTTTTTACTTTTTGAGACAGGATCTCGGTAAACTACCGAGACTGCCTCTGGTCTGGAACTTGCAATCCTCCTGTCTCTGCCTCCCAAGCCTCTGGGATTACAGGTGTGGGCCACCGCACCTGGTGAAGTTTTCTTTAGCACTTAAAATTAGGCTCAGTTCTACTTTGGGGGATGGACTCTGCTAACTCAATCAACATAGTCCCCTATTACTTTAATAAAATATTAAATATTTTTATTTTATAAAATTCTCTGTAGTTAATAATCATTATTGTTGCAAAATCAACATTCATAAAGCAGACAATGTTGAAATACCAGTGTTGAAAGTTGTTTTTCAGGTAAAGTCACCATATTCTCCCCTCTCTTCTTGAATGCAAGTATTTAGAATGTACTTGCTCTGTATTTCATGCTACAAATGAGAGGAAAGAGTGTTTTCAAGAAGACAAAACTGAAAACTTCTTAAACAGGGTTGATTTACTTCCTATGATCAGGGCTTCCAAATAGCTTACCATAAAGAGGGCCATCTTTTTAACTTTCTACTGCAGTTATATATGTAGTACCATCTAGATCAGGCAACCATGAAGAGCTTAATATCAAAATTCTGTAAAATATGATCCAAGAAGTTGAAGTAAACAGAAATTCCTGAGGTACTGAGAAGGGTCCTCTAAACAAACCAACAATACACAAAGACACTGGGGATGAGAGTGAGCTGGAGGTGGGGCAGAAGTCTTCATAAATGAAATGAAGAAGAACCCAAGGAAAGAGGTACCATGACTTTTATGCCCTCAAAGAACACTATTTTTCACCAGTATAAACAGCCTATTTTAAGGAGTGAAAATTTACTTCATGTAAAAGGAATGACATATGCATGCAGAAATTTACTTGTTTAAATCATATACTGTGCAAAGAGAAATAAGAAATTGACATTTTTCTTTCAAGAATTCTATCATTACTGACTACTAAATAGATTGAGAAAATTATTTCTGCTCCTGGCCTTAAATTTTTATAGATGTTTCTAAAATGTTCATTTAGCTCACCTCTGGTAAGAGGTTGTGCAGAATGATTTATGAATGGGGCTGATTTCCATACCTCTGATGGATTCTTTATTCACTTAATGATCCCTGGCAAGTGGCAGCTACTATAAAACTTCTAGTGTCACTAATATGACTTCTTAGCTCTTACACTATAAAATAAAATCCGTAAGGTTTTTTCTCTAAAGATATAATCCCTAAACAAATACTCAACCACCACCACCAACAACAAAAACAATCTTTAATTTTCTCCCAGATACTAAGCATTTTAAACCTAAGATGGTTTGTCCAAATACAGAGCTGCTGTATATTCAGTCAATATGAATACAAACCAGGATAGCTAATATGTTAAGGATGGACCATATACTAAGTTGCATAGAAGTACTAAAGAAACTGTTTAACCAAAATGAAAAGGAACATCTTTTTTCACATTTGTCCATAAAATTGAATATTATGTACAAGTAACTTATGCTTCATCATCCTAATAATAAAGTGAAAGTTGCACTCACTGTATGATAAATACTGTATGTTATTTTGTTTGTTGTTTCACTTATGATAAATCTATACATTTTTCAAAATTTGGAGTTAGATATCTTTTAAAAATACACAAGATATTTTGTTAGCTCTTTATGGAGGCTGTAAAAATCTGACTTTAAATGTCCAAGGAATGGACAAGATACCCTTTTCTAATTCAGTAATTGAAAGGCTTTTGTCAAGTTCACTTCAACATCAGTAATATAGGGTGGGATGGTGAGAGAGGTTGGTACTAGACATTAGTTTTCAACTTGATAGAGGGAGTCACATCACCAAGTTTGTCTTGCAGCTCCTGATGCCTCAATCTTCTCTGCATAATGAGGGGAGTGCAATAGCAGATCTTAAAGGACTCTGTCATCTCATGCATTATGCAATTCTGTAAATTTACATTCTATAAACTTGGAACCTTAAATGCTATGTGCCACAAATTTAGAAGAGATAAATGTGCAGTGAACTGACATCTCCCTCAAAAAACTTACTACTGCTGTTTTAAAAACCACAATTGTTAGGGACTTTATAAAAATTTGGTATAAAATTTGTGAGCATCAGGCCCTCCAAACCAAAGCCAAGGCCAATTCTTTTCAGCATACATCTTAACTATGTCTGAGAATGGTTAATAGTTAAACATGAGAGCAACTTAAGACATACTAGCATAAAAAAAATTTTTATTTATATAATGCCTATTTTGGAGAGCGCTCCCGAACTTCCTTATTTTCATCTATGGGGTGTGTGTGTGTGCGCTTATACAGAGATTTGTCACTTCAGTATAGTCTATTAATGTACGACACTTATTGTTTAATATTTATATCCAGTAACAGGATATAAATTCCTTGAAAAAAAGAACATTTTTCCTTTTCTTATCTTACTTATTTGCCCTTCACAGTGTTAAAAGTGAAAGAATTATAATAGATTATATGAATATATATGTATATACATACATACATTAAGAAGTAAATGTACATAGTTTTACAGCTAGTTTTCTTTGGGTTTTTATATCAGAACACCAATTTATTCTTTCCCCCTTTTATTAGTAAATGATGATGGGGTACAGATTAGTACAGCATTTTTTCCCATTATTTAACCTTTACTTCACCTCTGGCAACACTTTCATCAATCTACAAAGTTTGTAGAGGCTTATGGCTAATATGTAGTAAAACTCAAATGCTTATTTATGTTCCCCTGTTTTTCCAACGTACTTATGAAGTTGCATTGTTTACATTGAGATCGTTCTGTCCCCATTCATCCCTCCACATTGACCCTCCTCTCCAACTCTCCTTCCCCAATCTTCCCGTCCCTCTACTAGTTCACTCCCTCAATCTTTCTACTTTTTATATTGTCCCTTTTTTTTCTAGGTTTAATTGTGCATTTTTAAAATAACAATTTATGTTTAGGATTTTTTCTTCCTTTAAGTATGATTCACTCCCACATATGAGTGAGAACATACGGTATTTCTCTTTTTGAGCTTGTGTTCATTCATGTAAGATGATGTTCTCCAGCTCCATCAGTTTTGCTGCAAATGACATTTTTCATTTTTTATTGCTGTGTAGTATTCAATTATGTATATGTTCCACAGTTTTTTAATCTATTCTTCTGTTGATGGCACCGATTTATTCTTAAATTTCAAGTTTTAAGTTGCTTTCTATGTATGTATATTGAAAAATACTGAGAAAAACCCTAAAATATATTATTAACATATTCTGATCTATAATAATATTGTATAGCTTATTCTCATCCAAGTTCATAATTAATGCTTTCTTTTACAATCTCTTTGTAAGTCACCAGAAAGTTTTTATATATGTATGTGTTTATTAGTTTTTCTATATAAATCATTATATGTTTAAGGAAACAAGTGCATGAATGGTGTTAGACAAGTGCAAAAGATACTCATATATTAAAGGAAGTATTAATGGAATCATAATATGTTTATAATGTCAATATTTTCTACCTAGCAAAATATTTGTAGATGACGCACAATGTATCAGAATTCCCTTTTAAGACTGAATAATATTCTATTCATGTATAGACCATGCTTTTTAATCTATTTACTCATTAGTAGATATTTGGGTTGTTTCTACCTTTTGGGTACTATATAATAGAATATTAAAAATGGTTTCACTCTCTGAGGATGTGTGGTTAGAAATTTGATAACCAGCCTAGAAACAAGTAATCTATGCAGAGCGACCAGTATAATGTGAAATGTCAAAAGTGAAAAATTATATGATAATACATATTGTGTGAATTTTCTACATACATTTTCATGTTGCTACATTTAAAAAGGCAATAGGGAAAAATTGGTAGAAAATGCATCTAGAAAGTTAGTGATTAAAATACACAGATTCTTTCAAAATCCAGTTCAAAATCAAAATGTGCTCTTGCTTGCTCATCTTGACAACTAGTCTTTCTTGCATTTCATCCCCTGCTATTCAAATATATTGGCTCCCTTATATATTCTTCTGTATTTAATAGCATTTTCAAGTTTTTCAATGGTTTTAATCAATTAAATGATTTTAATAGTTTCCTGCTTACTGAATTTCTCTGTTAGAATTTTTTGTCAGTACAGAGGATCCCTGTTATTTATCTTTGAAAATTCCATCATAATTAGCAAATAGTAGGCACTCAACAGGGGCTGGGATTTAGCTCAGTTGGTAGAGCGCTGCGCTGCAGTCTCTGAGGTCCCGAGTTCAATTCCCAGCACCGCAAAAAATGGGGGAAGGACCTGGCAATCCACTCCCAAGGCAATCCTAAAACAGTCATTGAAAACCCTATGAGGGTTGCTATGAGTTGGATACTGACTCGACGGCACCTAACAACAACAACAACAGGCACTCAACAAGTATCTCTTACAAATTACTGAATTGAAAAACTAGGATGTCCTTCTTTCTTTTTATGCTTATGCTATCACTGTGATTCATTAACAGGGAAACATTTCATCCTCAAGTTCTACTTTATGCTTATTCCAACAGTGTGATCATTAATAGAAACATTTTTCATTCTCAACAATTCTCCATTTGGATGAGTGGCTTTATGAATATCATTGTTACATTTACTAGAGCAAGCCCTGTAGGCAACACAACTTGTGCTCATCCCATCACCATTCAGTTTGGCAATGAAATATTTTAAATGTTTTTGGCATCTGGTAGTACTAGCCTGATGCCCAAATCAACTTCCTTTACTCTGTTCTTATTTAAACTCCATCTGGTACTTTTTTTGACACCTGGAGAACTTGCACCTATAATTTCAGCTTCTAGTATTTTTCCTCTTTTTTTAAACTCCTTGCTCAGCCTTTCAGGGAGTTTAATTGACTTCAGAAAATTTATTTCTCTTTATTCCCAGTGTACAAAAATTGGATTGGGATCTTGCTGAAGATTTGCTATCCGATGAATTATGTTGTCAGCACAAGTTAAGTTTTATGGTAGCACATTACTCAAACAAAATTTTAAATAATTTAGCATGTAAAGAAATTATTAGAATGACTTTCAGTATATTGTGGAAAGACCAAAACACTGTAGAATCAAGAGTAGACAAAAATGAGTGGTCACAACTATTGGGCAATTGAGAGCATACAACTGTTGTGTCCACCACCCATTTGTCCCCACATACACTCACCTGTGCCTCCCTTCTCCCGTCTATAATTATTGCTCATAATTTCTAACTGATCCTTATCTTTTGTTTCACTTCCCTATGATTTCAGTTTTGGTGGGAGAAAGTGTTATTGCATGATCTTGGCCTATATGGCATTGCTTCAGATGCACAAGTGAAGGGTATGCCTTCAACACATCCATAACCACACAGCTGACTTCAGTGGATGGAGGGATGCCTCTATTTTCCATTGAAATAGGAAAAAATGATGGCAAAAAACGATAAGTTATAGTTCAGGTTTTCCCAATATATAAGTCCTTCTTGCCATATTTACATAATAATGCCCTTTCTTAGAATAATGTGAACATTATTTGTACAAATAAAAGCTCATTTCAGTACCTCCTACAGAAAACAACCTAATGTTCAAAAATTATTGAATTGCACCTCAAGCCTAGATTTATGAGTTGTAGTTATACCCTTTCAGTTACTATTCTACCCCAATGTTATTAAAATGTACTAGAAGTTGAATCATAATTAGATACATATATAAATTAGTGTAGAAGTAGATTTTTTAAAAATAAATTATATGTATGTACTTGCAAACATATATGAGAATTGACAGAAAGAGAAAAGGAAGCCAGGTGCAGTGGCACACACTTGTAATCCCACCAAGTCAAGAATCTGAGGCAAGAGGATTGAAAGTTTGAGGTCATGGGCAGCCTATGTAAATTAGGGAGACCCAGTCTCAAAATAAAGTGTAAAGAATGGCCTGGGGGCACAGCTCAGTGGTAGAGTGCTTGCAAAGCCTGAAAGTGGCCCTAGGTTAAACCCCCAAGTACCATCAAAAGAGAGAGAGACAGAAAGAGAGGTAAAGAGGGAAAGTGAGAGAGAGAGAGAGAGAGAGAGAGAGAGAGACAGAGAGAGAGAGAGAGAGAGAGAGAGAGAGAGAAGGGTGGGAGAGAGAGAGAGAGAGAGAGAGAGAGAGGGGGGAGAGAGAGAGACAGAGAGAGAGAGAGAGAGAGAGAGAGAGAGAGAGATGAGGGAGAGAGCAAGAGAGAGAGAGAGAGAGAGAGGAGGGAAAGAGAGCCAGAGAGAGAAAGAGAGACTCAGATGGTAAGTCTTCATTTCTGCAAACAGTAGTAGAAGTTTAGTGGCTGTTTTTACATAGGAATTTAATACTTCTATTACTTAATCCTTGAGCAAAATATGTTTTCATACTTTCATTAGGTGGATAATCCAATTGCAATTCCTTAAGGAAATTATTTCTTGGTAATTCTACTAGAGTGGATGGGTATTTTTCATGAGCTTTTTCCTATGATGATTTTTACCTATATTTTTCCCTGCCTTCCTTGCATAGGGATAACCTGTTTCCCTTTAGTTATCAAGATAATCACCCAAGCCAACACTATAATCTCACTTTTGGAAAGATTTTTAGCAGATGAAGCTGTTAATACAATGTAGGTTTAGTGTCAACCTTTCTGGAAATATCTTTCAAAGTCATTTTAGCAAGAGGCTCAGAATTACAGAGATATGAAATAAATGTATTTCAAACAGGTATAGTGGTAGAAGGTGCTACTCAAGTTCTTCCAAATTGTTTTGGGAATCATGAATTATCAGGAGTAGGAGTCATGACTTGGGAAAGAGTAAACAAAATATCCTCCACCACACATACACAAAATTATGTCAACATTCCAAGCTTCAATATCTGAATGCTATTTTATAAAGCAAATGGAACTTTGAAGATGTGGTTAAAATTAAGGATGTTGAGATAAGAAGAGGATTGTGAATTACCCAGGCAGAACCAATCTAACCAGATGAATTCTTAATATGGAGAACCATTCTAAACCACAGAGAACAGAGAAATGACAGCCTGAAAAAGAATCACTTTGTCTTTCCTGTCCACTTCTTGTTTTGAAGGTGAAAAAGATGGCCATAAGCCAAGGAATTTGGTTGGCCTGGGTGCATATGGTAATTTGTTATAGCATCAATAGAAATATATTATCCATAATAAAAACTGCATATTCTATAATTACTGTTTTAAAGTATAACGGGAGTGGCCCTCAGACTTAATTGCAGATTTAAATCACTTGGAGAGTTTTTAATAATTGCACTACCCAAGTCCATTGCTGCACCATTAAATTAGAATCATCCAAATGGCGGTTCACACAACAGTTCTTCTAGAGTTCCCCATATAATTCCAATGCATTACCATGTTTTGAGGATCACTCATACATCGCATTTTGCAAAATAATATTATAGCTGTTGGTGTTACAATGGAAATACTAATAGATTATTCCACTGCCCTAAAGTACTGAATATGCCTGTATGATAAAGTATAAGACAAATGGAGCCCTCTTTCAGTAACTCCATTGTCTTATTTCAGTGATACCAGCACATTTCTCAGAGGCAATGTTTCATTGCAAAGGATTTGGTAGCATAGTCCCTTTTTTCGAACTTTTATGATAAGCTGGAGTACTTGAGCACAGGTTGCCAATATATTATTAGACGTAGGACTAAAATAATTGATAGTGTTACAATAAATGAAGGAAAGGATCACCACTGGAAATGTGAATGACTTTGAATGGTACTGAGTTTGGTCCATTGTAAAAATTGTCAAACCCTCATTAAAAATGTTGGGACTGTTTGGAAAGAAAGTATGCTAAATTAATTCTTGTTAAAAATTAATAAGCTATGTAGGAGAAAATAATATTGTGAATATTGTGAATATTGTGAAATATATATATATATATATATATATATATATATATATATATATATATATAGTTGTTGTTGTTAAGTGCCGTCGAGTCGGTATCCGACTCATAGCGACCCTCATAGGGTTTTCAATGGTAGACTCTTTCCGGGATTGCTTTAGGAGTGGGTTGCCAGGTCCTTCTCCCATTTTTCCCATTTTTGTGGTGCTGGGAATTGAACTCGGGACCTCAGAGACTGCAGCGCAGCGCTCTACCAACTGAGCTAAATCCCAGCCCATACATACATACATACATATATATATATATATATATATATATATATATATATATATATATATATATCTCCAAAGAGTAAATTTATTCATTCTTACTTTATTCTTACTTTATTTTATATTATTTATGTGACAATTTATGGGGTAAAATGTTATGACATAGGTATGATGTTATGATGTTATGACATAGGTATACTTTGTAGAATGATAAAAGCAAGCTAACCATATATTTATCAGCTAATATACATATTATTTCTTTGTGGTGAAAGCATTTAAAATCTATTATTTTAGTATTATTTTTCAGTAGTGGAAGGTTCAATTTAGGGCCTTGCACATCCTAGGCAAGTGCTCTTCCACTGAACCATATGCACAATCTTCTTTTTTAAATTTTCAGACACAGTCTTGCTAAGTTGTTCAAGCTTCCCAGGAACTTGCAATGCTCCTACCTCAGCCTCTTGAGTCACTGTCATTACAGGTGAGGTCCATAATGCCTGGTCAAAATTTATTTTC